>JABCPU010000247.1:0-101380 GCA_016800925.1 Suillus spraguei
TGCCTCCTTGTCAGCCGTCTCATTTCCGTGAATTTCTTCATGTCCTGGAGACCATCATAATGTGACGTCGAAGTCCGGGTATCGTCTGGCTAGCGGTTTCATTTCCCGTGTTCTTGTCTTTTGGCTTGCTTGCCCGATGTTAGCTGCTTGTCACAGTCTCTCGCTGTTCAACAACGAGGAAGTGCGTAATTTCAACGGTGGTGCTTTGGCGACGGCCCATTCTCATACGTCTGTGTTGAAATGTTCACTGCTTCTTTTGACCTTGACAACGCCAGAATGAGTTTCTCTGCGACGGCCCAACCCAACCAAGTCACGTTTCGCCCTCACACGGTTATCTTCCCAGGTGAATAGCTTTTCTCATTGCCTCGTCAGAAGGTGCGTGTTTCCATATCACACATGTGTTATGTGGCACGCACTTGCTGTCTTCTAGAAAGTTGAAATGGGAGCCGTACATCGTGGTGGTGAGAGGCAGGAACAACGACTGAAAGTGTTCGGGAGCGGGGCAGATCCATAGGAGAGGATATAGTCATATGATAGCTTCGTATTCGTATTCAGATGCTAATCCGATACAATTATGATGGTATTCAGACTGAAATCAGACATATGGACACTACAAACCAGATAAAATTCAGTTGTCGGAATAGCACTAGAATTACACATCCAGACTCTGCAAGAACCAGTGATCCTACGTCGGATTAGAACCAGAAACGGGTACTTCCCACTACTCTGTCACCTCGACTTTCCACCTCTGATTACATACTGGTTATGTCGTCTTTTCACACCCTGCCCAGACCTGATCAAATTCTCGTTTCCGCAGTGATATTCTTGCTGAACCAACAACCGTGACGTGACGACCCTCCGTATCCCCTGATATGTGGCAGAGATCGAATCTGTGTTTAAATACAAGTCTTGCAACTTCCGGAATGCATCTTTGTATACGGGCTTTGAAAACTACGTAATATGAACCGTTAGCTCAAACCTTGCCTTGGCTCCCACGATTAGGGTTTTGTCAGATGCCAAACGTTACAAGATTGAATATTGAGTTTTGACCTATTGTGTACAGCGTCCTCACACGTGCAAATAATGTACCTTGGGATTCATACATTATTTGTGCTCGATGTGCTCGATTATAATCGAAGCACGCATTCTGGAGGATTTTCATGCGGTGAGCTTACAAAGGCCGTATCCGTATTTCACGTGTCAACGTTCGCAGGCAAGTACTCTGAAGCGGTAACCGTGAAGTCACGGTGACATCACTTGCAGTCCAGACCCGATTCGCACCAGCTCCCGAAAAGCACACGTCGTCGCACCAATCCTCCACATCACCCAGACTGCGACACTATGGAATCCAACGGCGCTGCTGACTGCGTGCTTATTTTGGTGTGCCGTTCTTGCGCAAGCAAGTCTATTTGACATCATGATGCTCACACAAGGAATCAACAGGTCGCCGTCATCTTCCCCCCTGCTGCAGCAGCTTTCGTCTCAGGCTGCGGCTGTGATCTCTTCGTGAATATCTTGTTGACTTTGTAAGTACTTCTTACCAGCGCTGCCAACTCTGGATTTCACTCATGCACCGTTCCAGGCTCGGATACCTTCCTGGGCTCATCGTGCGGAATTGTGCTCGTTTGTGTGATTGTTGTAACTGACTTTTTCCTTTTTTAAACACATTTGTAGCACGCGCTCTGGCTCGTATTCAAGCGTGCTAATGGTCAGACGCGACGTGCTCGGGGTAGTTATCAATGTGAGTACTGAGAATATTGCGCATGTCATGTGTGCAACTTTCCCATGCAGACGCTGGCGCTGTAACACCTGCTCCTGCGCCCCAGCAAAGTGCCCCGGCACCCCAGCAAAGTGCTCCGCCGCCTGAATATGTTACAACGAACCAGTCAGGTGCCCCGCAGCCGACTACATATGCAGCCACGAGCCAGCCTGTTGATGCTCCTCCAGTCGGCAAGAATTGAAGAATAGCATGGTTCAACACACGTGCGTAGTGGCAAGAAGTTAATTCCCAGGCCGCCTGTACTGTAATTTGAGTCATACAAGTCGATATATGTCTGTCGAGTCTGTGTCTGTTGCTTGAATCACCAGAGCATTCTTCGCTGGAACTAGATCTCAATGTAGGAGTGACGAAATTATGTGGCGCGCGTCATGAGAAATCTTACAAGTGATCAGAGGTGCTGTAGCACTGAGCTAGAATCAAAAAATAGACTTTATCGGTTTGCTAGATCAGAATTGAGTGAGGAAAATCGCCGATATCCCTTCTTGTCATCCTCCAACCATGTACTGTAGCCCGAACTTCCTCTTCGCCTGGGTCTTCTGGGAACATGGGCTGTGCACCATCGAATCATCAGAAAAGAATTCATCAATGTGTGGGTCAAGCAAACCGAATATTTATGTGTTACTATCTCCTCGCAAACCCAGCCTGCAGCTTGAGCTTTGCAGAAAAATTCAAGATCCCTGTCTGCCAAATGCGGTCGATGATGGGAGTAGAAAACCAGCACGCATGGTGTAGTTGAAGCATCGCCACTTGCTGACCGAGAAGTTAAGCACATATCGCAAGATTTCAATAATGCGTCATGCTACGTGCGTTCAGACACCGATGATCAGATGGTGCACAGCAATCTCACCTGTGAGTGATTAAAAATTAGGTCTGATAATATGATTAAGTGAAATCCAGTTAAAGCATCCTTTGGGAGTGCCCGCATTATGTTATCTACGGAATGGCCCCAGATATATCCCTGGAAAAAGGAGCGATCAGGTAAGTCGGGAGTGCTCCAAAAAAAATACCTGAGTCTCAACATGATCCTGCTCATCAGGAGATAGATTTTGTCTCGTGTTGAAGTCTAAGTTATCGATGAGGGCCGCTTCCGGGTAATCCGTCAGTACAACCTGTTGGATGAGTGAGGCAAGGCGATGGAACTGGCGTGGATGTTCAGACTTTTTTAGCGCCGTTTTGTGCTGCAACGAGTCCTGGGAGGCCTCCACCAGCCCCAAGTTCAAGTACGCAGCGATTACGTGCTATCTCTGGATTTGAATCTATATATGATGCAAATGCTAATGCTGCATTCCATCTGAATTGAACGGAAAGAATTAGTAGTGTTCGATGGGCGCAGAGTCCAAATAGTAGTACAGGTGATGTGCCCATAGCGGATGCGATCCTACCAGGCGGATTTTAAGATCGGGGAAGGTGTTTCGGGTGTATGTTGCAAAGGTTGGCGGGGGTGTTGGTGGACGCGGAGGTTCCTGTAGTTGAACAAATGAATTGATATTTATATTTTGGATGGTAGTATCTATTAGCACAAACCGTGAAAACATCCCCGAGAGAAAGATCCTCTTCACTGTCTTGCATTTGTGATTGAATGGACTTGTGAGAACGACGATCAGATCTTGGATCTGCCCATATCGATCCAAATCGAGAATATGTTTCGCAGGATGTCGGGGGCCGAGTACTTTCAAGTTGTGCATTAATGACCCCGTCGCTAGTGACGGTAGGGAACCCGCATGAGATGGATAGCCAACATCTGGATGGCCAACATCATTCATCCCTCAGTCATTCAACCCAAAGTTCTTCTTCTTCTGCTATCGACTTAACTATCACTATCACAGGCCTTGCCACTTCAGCTCCTTCGAGTCCGCTTCCGTCTCCGACACTTCATCCTTCAGTGGATGGTGGTCGTTCTGTTGCTCGCAGACGAACGAGCTGGGCGAGGTTAGACGTAGGGCAGGACCCATTACGTCCGAATCTTTCAATAACTACGGAGGCGGGTCCTTCAACAACATCACCTCGGTCGTTTACTCCGAGTCCGGATGAGAATCCAGTTTATTCTCCTGACAACGGATTCTTTGCAAACACATTAGCGTACAATAAGAGTTCGATTTATAACGCCTTGCCCCACACTGCTACACAAGCTGGCCCTTCCTCCGCTTCGCTAATGTCGACTCCAGAGTCTGACCTTGACTCATCCAAGGACGGAGACGATGTCCACCTCACTGGCACCAAATCTCGATGGAAATCTGCAAATGGGAGTTGGAATAGTGCTAATGATTTGACCATCGACTCCGAGCGAACAGGAGGTGCTACAGGTCCCGCCAGGCGGAGGACGCTGCGTTATAATTCCTCACCTTCACCTCTCAAGCGAACGGGCTCAGCGCTCAGGGTAATGTCAAAGCACCTTCACCGCGCGTCTCTCCGCGTCGTTAATCTTGCTGGACACTCCTTGGACAATTCCATCCGCATACCAGACGAAGACTGCGACGATAACAAGTACTCTCCTACACAAGATAACAAGGAACTCTTCGAAGAGCAATGGAACGAAGAAGAAGTTTCCCTCACCAGAAAGCTGACTCCCTTACGAGGGCGTACTCTTGGATTCTTGGAGTCTTCAAGCACAATTCGACTTCGCCTTTATCGCCTCCTTTCTCACACGTAGGCCTCTTCTAGATTTTTCCCGCCCGACAATATTAATCATCTCCGCAGATGGACGGAACCTTTGATACTTTGTTTAATAATTCTTAATGCTTGTGTATTGATATCTCAGGCGTCTCACTCTGTCCTTCTTCCCTCGGGGCAGTCTACGCCGACCCCACAAAAGGGGTTTTTTCGTGCTTGGGAGGATTATGTTCTTTTTGTATTGTTCATCCTATTCACGTAGGTTTCATACTGATCACCGTCCTCAGCCTAATCCTTCCTGTTAGGTTTGAAGCAGTTGCTCGAATATGCGTTTCTGGATTTCTGCTAGATCCTGAAGTTCAAATATCAGCTTTTTTTGTACCTTCAACCTCTACGTTGACTTCGAGGGTGGGTTCTTCCGCGTCCAGTTCCTTGTCATGCGGCCCCTCCTTGAGGTCCTTCTATGATCGTATATCACGGCCTTTCAAACTCTCCAAGGCGACCCCGTCACGCTCAATGCCTCACATAGTAGTTGGTCCAAGCAATTTTCTCCGCGGCGCTTCGCATCAAGAAATACAGGCCATTGTAGATGAGCCTTCTCCACGCACTCATCTCCGAAATCCCTCGCAGCCAACTTTTTTCTCCCGTGCCCTTCGGTCAGACCAAACGCCTCCGGACGTGATCTCGCTACCATTCCGACTGAACATCGACGACGCACGCGACAAGTTGTATCGTAACTTGCCATACTTGCGCCAGAGCTGGGGAAGAATCGACTTCATCGCCATTCTCAGCTTCTGGTTGAGCTTTGCACTCGCGATGGCAGGCGTGGAGCGCGGTTCCCATCATGTCGCTGCATTCAGAGCGATGACTGTGTTACGAATCGCAAGACTTCTCACTATCACTTCTGGAACCACTGTGAGTGTTTGGGCACGGCATTTTATGCATGGGCCATGACATTATTCTACAGACAATCATGCATTCATTGAAGATAGCTCGGCCGCTGCTTACTAACGTGGCATACTTTGTTGTCTTCGCTGCAGTGTTATTCTCGTGAGTGTATGCGGTCTCTCTTTGAATGCTTATCGAACATGAATCATTCTTAAAGGATAATTGGAATACAGTCTTTCAAGGGTTCGTTTCGACGGAAATGCTATCTTCAGCCCACCTTGGGAGAAAATCAAACGCAGACAACCCAATCTTGCGGTGGTTATATTGAACCGAGTACCCTGAACGTCTCACCTTATTTACAATTGGACGGCACGCCAGGTCCTGCGTTCAAGGGTTTCATCTGCCCTCTGGGTCAGGTTTGTCAGGTTTGTCACTCGGAGTTTGCTCGACGGACGACGATCTCATAAATCGAATCAGGAAGGAAATAATCCCTACAATGGCATCCAGAGCTTCGACAATATTTATTATGCCGCACTTCAAGTTGTCGTTGTGACCTCAGCTAATGGCGTACGTATTCTTTATCCATATTTCTATCACGCTAATTTCTTCTCAGTGGTCTTCTATCATGTACTCGATCATCGACGCCGAGTTTTTCGTTTCCTGCTTCTTTTTCATCGTCTGCATCCTCGTATTAAACATCTGGCTGATTAATCTATTCGTCGCTGTGATCACACATACGTTCTCTGCCATACGTGTGGATACGCGGAAGAGTGCATTTGGTGCTGCACCGTGTGTTTCTTGACTTTTACATATGCCAATTCTAATGTCGTCCCAATTTCACAGACTAGGACCTGTCGTCGAAGAGCGAGAAGAGGGTTGGTTGGACGGGAAACACGTGTCTCAGAATAGCTCGCTCAAGGAATTTTACACCAATACACGCTGGTGCTGGATATTTCTGGCTCTCGCGTCGCTCGTCGTAGAAGCTACCGCGAGTGCTGACATGAGTTCCCTGCATCAACAGATACTTGACAAGTCAGAGTTAGCGCTTACAATGGCCTTCGACATCGAGATCATCATGCGCATCGTAGCAGAGCTCCCAGCTTGGCGAAGGTTCTTCCAGCAAGGGAACAACTGGCTGGATCTTGTGTTGGCTGTGGGGTCGAGCATCATTCAGATTCCGGTTATTTATAACTCAGAGTTATACCCCTGGTTGACGATATTCCAACTAGGGAGGTTCTACAGGGTGATTCTAGAGTTCCCGAGAATGAGGCCGCTCATGGTGAGGCTAGTCACCATCTGAATGCTTGACACAACTAAACCATCTCAGCTTACTGTCTTTGGGAACCTGTACGGTCTAGTGAATATGACACTTTTCTTGCTAATCGTCAACCTCCTTGCCGCGTTGGTCTGTGTGGAGCTCATTCGTGGTGATATGTCCGATTTGATTACGTTGAATTTCGGACAGTTGTGGAATTCGTTCCTCGCCGTGTACCAGATCTTTTCCTCCGAGAATTGGACGAACGTCTTGTACTCAGCGGCAGCTGCAGAGATTCCCCTAGGGCAGGCGGTAATCGTAATCGTTTTCTTATGCTCCTGGCTTATATTTGCGAATTGCAAGTCACAAGTACTCATGCGTATTGCCTTCCTTCATTGACGCTCATTTCTTCTCCAGTCATCGTGATGCAGATGTTTATCGCTGTCATTAACGAGAACTTCAGCGTCGCGGAAGAAACGAAGAAGAGTAAGCAGGCATCGGACTACTGGGCTCAACACCACCCGCAAAGGGTCATGCACAACAGCTGGACTCGCAAATTGAATCCGTATCGATGGATCAAGGCGGATCCCGTTCGCGTCAAGGTTGAAAACCTTCCTTCAAATCTGGTCTTGCCGATGCAGAAAACGCTTGTGCAAGATTACGGGATTATTGGAAAAGACAACCGAAACGGGGCTGTATGTATTTTTGAGTCTGAGATGACGGGCTGCTGATACTTTAATGCAGCAGAAACCTATTCAGTTGAAGGGTGCGAAGCATCTCCCTTCGAAATCATTGACGATGCTTCAACAACTGTTTTCTGGGACTACGAGTTCTAATGACGTGCCATTGGTAGCTCTACGACAGGACCATCGTGAGTCGACAGCCGTTCAAGACGAAGAAAGAGAGCATTATCTGTGAGTGCTCTGGTACCTGCGAGTGGCAGCTTTGCTCATACGAGCTCGTAGCGATATTTTGACCAACGGCGTCGACACAACTGAAAACGACCATGATGAATACTCCGAGAGGAAAGCGCAGAAGGCGGACTTCATCATTGACCACCCGACGTACGACAAGACCTTCTGGCTTTTTTCGCAGGAAGATCGTGTCCGGAATATGTGCCAGAAGGTCGTCAAGCCTGCTGGTGGAGAGCGCCTATTCGGAGCCCCACCTTCCGACATTGCCCATACACTATTTCAGCTCCTAATCTTGTTGACTGTGCTTGGTGGTATCTTCACGGAGGGCGTAGCCACCCCTTTGTACCGGCGCAATTACTACATGGAGCACGGTATGGTTCGCGGTACTTGGTTCAACATCGCCGAGACAGCGTTCGGCGTTTTTTTGTTAGTTGAATTCATTGTCAAGATAATCGCCGATGGTTTTTTGTTCACTCCAAATGCCTACGTCAAGAGCATATGGAATATCCTGGACTTCATTATACTCATCGGTATCCTAGTGAACTTGTCATTCACGCTTATTTTCGTCAGCGGATTGACCCGTTCTATCCACGCACTCAAGGCTCTTCGAGCTCTCCGCCTCGTGACCTTGATCGAGAAGATGCGAAACACATTTGAATCACTCATTATTTCCGGAGCGATTCGTATCTTGGATGCCGCCGTTTTGGCGGTCCTGTATATGATTCCCTTTAGCGTTTGGGGCGTCAACATTTTTGCAGGATTAATGAATGAGTGCAACGATACCAATGTTCAAGGCATGAACAATTGCACCAACGAGTTTGTCAACACAATATATGGCACCTCTTTCGGATATTTGACCCCTCGTGCCTGGGACAATCCTTCACCCTCCACGACGTTCTCCTTCGACAACTTCCGATCCTCGATGCTCATTCTTTTTGAGATTGTATCGTTGGAAGGGTGGATCGATGTCATGTCGGTCGCCATGAATATTACTGGGAAGAACCAACAACCGCAGATCGACGCTTCGCAGATCAACGCTATTTTCTTCGTCATCTACAACTTGCTTGGAGGTGTCGTGATTCTGACTCTCTTTGTCAGGTGAGATTTGTCCTTTGTGGGTCACCCGCCTGTTGGCTTACGGCTTGCTCAGTATCATCATTGGCAACTTCTCATCTAAGACCGGCTCTGCATTCCTGACCCAACCTCAGCGAGAATGGATCGATATGCAGAAACTGATCAAACGTCAGAAACCGTCGAAGCATCCTCAGACTCGGCCTACTCAGCTGTTTCGAGGATGGTGCTACGACCGTGCGATTCACAAGCACGGCTGGTGGACGCGAATGATGACGTGCTTCTTTGTCTTACAAATTATTGTTCTCATGTTTGTTCCTCTTAGATTACTGGTTAGATATCTAGACTCATGTTTTTCAGGACGCAAACATTTACGGTCAATGTAGCTGTTGCCCAATTTCAGGGTTAGTCGCCGGTTTGATTGCATTTCCTTTCGATACCTCTCAATGTGATTCTTTTCAGACGACTTCTCGCTCATCATTACAATGATGTATGTCATTGATATCGCAGTCAGGTTCTACGGTGTTGGGTGGAGGAGTTTCCGAGCCAACGGGTGGAACTTGTTCGATGTTTTGGTGGCCAGCGGCAGTTTCATCACAACGTTGGTTGTCCGGTTCGGGTACACGCATTTTGTCGTCGAGCAGCTACAGAAGCTGTTCCTCGTCAGCATCGCGTTCAAGCTTGTGCAGAGGACCAACAGCCTTAATCAGCTCTTCAAGACTGTGATGTAAGTGGGGCGATCATATTCTGATTAGCTGCTGACTTTTTATAGGGCAAGCTTGCCCGTTATCTTGAACCTCCTTGGCCTGTGGTTCATCCTTTTTATCTTCTTCGCCATCATGTACATGGAAGCCTTTGGTTTGACAAAGTGGTATTCTGCAGAAACTCACACTCAGAACTACCAAACCATGGGTTCTGCACTCCTGATGCTCGCATTCATGAGTACGGGGTAGGCATTTTCAACGCTTTCTCGTGATGTTTTCTGAGATATCTACTTGTAGCGAGGGCTGGAACCAATACATGCATGACTAGTACGTGATCAAACGGTCTTTGTTTTTATGAAATTGACACTGGTTAGTACTCTGGCGTATCCGCGGTGCACTATCAAAGCTGGTACGCTGGTGGAAACGGATTGTGGAAGTACTGCTTGGGCATTCTCCCTCTTCATAGCTTGGAACCTCCTGAGCATGGTGTGTGAACCTTGGTCATTTCGCGTGTGCTTTCTGATGCTATCCCAAACAGTATATATTCCTGAACATGTTTACTGGAGTCATGGTGCAGAATTTCTCCTACGTTTTCCAGTCCACTGGCGGAGCGAAGGCCATCAATCGTGAAGAAATTCGTTCGTTCAAGAAAACGTGGGCGGAGTATTCAAACCCAAAGACTGGGCTGCTTGAACAAAGTCAATTGGTTCCCTTCCTCGGTGTAAGTTCCGTGCGAATTAATGTTCACGAGACTTATTTGAGCCAATTTTCAGAAATTGAGTGGGATTTTCGAGGTTCGCATATACCCGACTGAGTACTCCGTTCCGTCCATTGTCTCGATGTGCAAAGACATCCAGAAAATTGTGACCAAAGAAGGGACCAAAGAAGAGACGATATTGAATCCGCGAAAAGTAAACAAGGTGCTAAGGAAGATCGACTTCGACGTCATAAGACAGCGAAGAGCAGTATATTGTCGGCTATTTCACGAAGCCAGTATTATTGTAAACCATCGCAAAGGCATCTCGTTCACTGACATGCTTTTCCTTTTGGCCCACCATAAGCTGATTGTGGACCGCGACGCACTAGAGTGAGTGTTTTAATTTGCGTACGATACTGATACAGTTCTGACCACAAGACAGGCTGAAGGATCTTATCGTGAGGCAAGGGACGAACAAACTTGTCTCAGATTCAGTGAATCTCGACCGTGTTCGTTCTTTGCTAAAAATGATATCACTACGGCGAAGATATTTAGCCGAGCGAGAAATGACGCTCAACGCACAGAGAGGTAAGCTGCTCTTCAGCGTCATCAACACGGTAAATGATGATCCAGTGGGCATTGTAGACATCCCCGCTATTCAAGTGGACCCTGCACCGTCCACTCCACCCCCATTGACTCGCGATATCACTTCACCTCGTAGTGACCACAGCCGTTCGGACAATAGCCCTTCTAGCCCAACTCCCTCTCCCCGAACTCTTGGCCATTCCCTGGAGCTTAATGCCTGGGATGTTTCGTCCCGAAGTAGTCTTCAGCGCTCCCGCAGAATAAGCGATGTCAGCATGCTTTCTGCCGACATGGGTCACGGTTACTGGTTTGTGCTCATCGTCGCTCATACTTAATGCTCTATTGATAGTTTTGACACAGGAGAGATAGTTCATTAGATATCGGCGATCAAGCCGATATCATGTCGTCCATGCAGCGTTCTATGTGGGGCGGTATGTTATCAGTCTTTTAAGCCTCGTCGATTGCCTGATTTCCACCCCTAGAAATCATGCAGCAAGCTGCAGAAGAGGATGCTTAACTCGATCTTATTGTTTCAACTAAATGATGGGACATATTGCGGACACTAACTATATTGCATGTGTACTCCCAACAATCAATACACTCACTTGTATGGTATTGGATAGAAATAGATGCATATAATGGTAAAACAACATGGTGTGAAATGCAAGCATACAGTATCTATGCCTGGCCCTGGACTCTCCGAGATTTCCACACCTTCTTCTCCTGAACAGTCTCGAATCCATCATCATTCCTCCTGGGTTCAGGCGGTGGGGCATTACGAGATGTAAGAGGGGCAGGAGGGGCAGGAGATGCAGTCCGAGCAGGTGCGGCAGCCGGAAGTTTCGCTTGGCGCTCTCTCCAGCCTCCGGCATTACCACCAAGTGCAGGAGGTCGGTATGTGCCTGTGGCAGAAGCAGCAGGGGCAGAGGGCAAAGGGCTTTCAACCCGCGGTGGTGTAGATATAGCAGCGGTGACACGCGCGGGCGCAGAGGGCGCTCCTCCACGCCGCCAAGTTCCTTGGGGCTGAGCTGGTTGCGCTGCTAGTTGGTTACGCTGCTCCGCGCGGCGTTGAGCAGCATGTGCTTCAGCCTCAGCCTCCCGTTCGGCACGTTTCCTTGCCTCCTCTTGAATTTTGGCACGCTCCTCTTCCCGTTTCCTGCGTGCTTCGGCGGCTTTCTCTTTCTCTTCCCGTTCCCTGGCCTCGGCTTCTTCCTCGGCTGCACGCCTCTCTGAAAAAAATGAGAAAACGACGACTACATGTAATCAAGTGTACTCACCAGCTTCTAATCGAGCTTCCTCCTCCTCCTGCTCTCTGCGTATACTGTCGGCCTCAAGACGTTCTTGTTCTTCCTTGTCTTTCATCTTCTGATGCGCAGCCCGCATCTTCTCCTTCTCCTCCTCAATTTTCTTGCATGACTCTGCGAGCTTGGCTGCATGCTCTTCACTCCGTTGTGCAATGATGAGTTGCTTCCTCTGTTGATAATCCTGCATCATGCGGCTCAGGCGCTTCTTGGACGCCATATCCTCTTCGAACGCCTGGCGCGCGCCCTCAATACGTGAGCGCTGAAGCGTTTCGAAGATTGTGCGGTCGGTGGCTTGCTGTTCCGCATAGTCCTCTGCAACCAGTGGCCGCTCTTCCTTGCGGTACGCACGCTCGATGTGGTCGATTCGCTTGGCAGCGGTGCGCAAACGCTGATTGAGCTCTTTCTTCTCGCGTTCAAGCTGCTCAACTTGCATGCGCATGAGTGAATCTGTGGATAGATCTTCCATTTCCTGTGGACAGCCATATGAGTAACCCTTAAGTAGATGGTTTGAAAAAGGGATACACACATCCACCGACACTTTCAGGTTGCCCTTCTTGATCAGCGTCTGTGCGAGCTTCTTGGCTTCCTCCGCACGAATAGAATCCACCTCCTTTTGTGCGCGTTCCCGCTCCTTCTTCGCCATCTCGAGTTTGGCGCGTCGCACCTCCTCATCCTTCTCGCGCCGTGTCGTTTCCGCACGACGGCTGGCTTCCTCCTTCTCTTTGCGAGCGGAGAGCTCAGAGAGGAGCTCGCGGCGGCGCGCGACGAGTGCACGACGGAGCGACAGCGCATGCCGCTCAGCGTTTGCAGCTGCGACAAGCTCTGCAAACTTGGCATGTTGAGCAGCTTCTTCTTCCTCGGGAGAGAGTTGAGGGGGCGGGTACAGAACCGCAAGGGAATTGTGCAGTGTCACCGCGAGCGTGCTCAGCCGTGTCCGTACGAGTTCCGCGGCGCTAGGCTGGACACTGGCCTCTGTGTTGGTGCTTGTGGACGGGATGGGGTCTTCGGAACTAACCACGAAACCCTCGTCGATGAAGGTGATTGTGCCGGTGGCGTGATCGACATATACGTTGCGCTCACCGCGGCGTGCACAACCCATGAGGAACGCCTCCACCTGCTCTGGGCCAAGCCCTTCGAGGGGTGTGACAAGTTCAAGGAGCGAGGTGATGGTAAGGGTGGAATAAACTTGGGAAAGTTGCGCAAGCAGACGGGAGAGTAGTGCACGTTCCAGGAGAGAACGGTAGCCAAAGTATGGTGTGTCTGGTGCACACAGTTCTGCGAGAAGCGGAGCGGTGGAGGAGCAAAGCGTCAGGGGTCGAATGAAGCTTCGAGAAGCGTGTACAGAGACTTGATGGGCGCTGGGGAAAGATGGAGGACGTCACGGGAAAGCTGTGAGTGGGTAAACATGTGTTCAGTTCAAAGATGGCAAATATACATACGGCGTCTTTGATCAGCCCGGCGCGAGTGGGTGCTCTGGTGAGACCAAGAAGAGCGGTGAGTCGCGATGTTTTGCCCTTGCCATCCTCATCTTCATTCTGTAGACCAACAGGGACGGCCAATGCACTAACAAGTACCTGGCCGGCGAGTTTTGTCATCTCCTCCTCACTCTTTCCCCCAATACTGGTAACAATTGCATGGTACCGACCCCATGCAGCGGCATGATATAAAGCATTTCCACTCATCAAGAAAATCTTAGTCAACTTTTCATAATAGTTCGCCATCATTGCCGGACGGGGAGCCTTTTTTGCCATCGTGAGCAAATTGTGCACATCTTCGACACTACGGAACGCCTCCTGCCAAAGCTCGAGTTCAACAGAGGTATTAAGCTGAGCGAATCGGGTGTCAAGATGATGTTGCAGTGTCTCCGCATCCGATAAGTTGATTGCATGTGTTTGATGCGCATATTTTGCGACATTGGAAAGGTGCAGTCGGAGAGTTTCACAAAGTCTCCGGAACTCGACCTTTCGTTGGTGCTTTAGGCAGAAACGGAAAGCTTGCTGCGCAACTTGCTAAAGAATTCATGTTAGAGAATATAGAATCAGGGTCGTCCCGCATTACACCTGAGGCAATTATCATGAAGGCCATGAGGCGCTAATACTTGCCTAAACCAGTAGCCTTCCCTTCAGGAAGCATATGAAGGACCGAAAATTAGAAAAAGAATGAAATTGCTCTCCAAAGCGTATGCAAGTAGCCAAGAGGAAAATGAGCTCACCTGATAAATAACTTCCAGCCGAGCATTATTCTTGAGAGTCTCGAGTGATGTACGATAGCTCTCCCACAGGAATTTGAGCCAAGGTGTGACGAGTGCACGATCCGTGCGGTCCTTGCTCTGATCACCGCTAACTGCACCGAGGAGAATGCTCTCGGGCGTTTCGCTTGCCTCAAGATCGTCAACATCGACAGGTCCGGTGACTTTGTCCGCTTTCTCCTGCGCTTCGTGAACTTTGGCATCCGAGAGCTGAATAAAACGGTTAATGACAACTTCGATGCTTCCAACGCTCGAATTTTGAGCGATATTCTTGTATTGCATGAGACCCTCTTTGGCAGTACGGCCTTTACGCATATCGACGCAAAGCTCGACGAAGCGGATCACAATTGGTTCGAGCGTAGTGAGTGGCGTCGAGCGAAAACGTTTTGAAGAGAACATCTCTACGAGCGATTGAAGGGCCGCATGAGACTGACCAACAGAGACGAGGCCCTCTGCTTGCTTGAGCACGGCCTCGGGTTTTGTGAACGGTGCCATGTTTGGGCTGTGGGTTGTTAGTTGTGCTTGTCCTAGACCAACGAGCAGGACGCCGTACGCACTGTTCAAGTGAGTTTCGAGCGTGACTTTTCCCGCTCGAAGTGTCTTGTACAGCTCTCAGAGTTTGCTGTGAGTCGGGGTAATGGGCCTACTCGATATCGGTACCGTTAATGACAACGAAAAAAACTAAGTTCGGCGTCCCCGTGGGAAACATCATCCGTTTTCGACTTTTTTAACACCGAGTCTGCGACATATCGATATCATCTAACCTACTATTCTTCGTGAACGTCGTAATTTTACAAGGATAATGCATACATCTATCTCATCCCCAGCTAATTACTTTTCACTTCAAACCCACCGTTGAACAATAACACTGTTAACTAGTCCAGCACCCTCAATTGTTTGAGTATCATCTTCCAAGGTGCGATTAGGGAATGTCGTTCCAATCGTATACGGGCGTGACAAATTCTCGGGACGAGAACTATAAAGAAATAATTAGTACCTCTGGCAAGTTTCCAGGGGGTAAACGCAACGTACGCATTGATGAACGAACGAAGATCACCAACGGTATGCGTGAGGTTCATTCTGCATGGCATGCGCGTGCCGTCTGCCAAACGGATCTGCATGCTCGTAGTAGGCTGTGTCTGGTCGACCTCAAAGCGAGTGCTAATATTATGTCTCTCGACACTGGCACTGGAACCAGCGGCACCGCTGCTGCCAGACGGAAATGATCCTGGCATCAAAGGTGCTGTATTAGGGGTAACAGCAGGAGTTGGTGCACCAAGCCTCTGTCCAGATCCTGAAAAGTTGCCCCTCTTTGGGGCAACATATTCCTCGCTAAGCCGAGTTGCCACGTTAAGGTTGACACGTTGACCAGGTGTGACGTTCATGACGGATATGGGTGCAGTACTGTAAAGAATAATGAAGGAAATATCATGATGACAGAGTTTACATACCCTTGCTGGATGGACCTCAAAAGTTCTTGGTTACCGGGTTCGTCATATCGCATCAGTGCTCCATCCTCAAGGCTGAACCCGTCTCTCCAAAGATGCAGGTGCCGGACAACAATGTCATCTTCGTCTTCGCATAGAGTACCGGGTCAGCCATAGGTAACAACCACCAGAACAGTAAGAGAAAACGAAATTCACCATCTTCTGCAGTCGGATCTGGTACGTATGAGCTCTCCACTTCGTCACTCCCAAGTGTGTGCCCGCCGCCACTGAAAGGTCCAGCTGCTTTGCGGGCGCCAGGTAGAGGTCCCACCCCACCCCTTCAAAACAAGGAAGTCTCAGTCAGGATTAAAAAATTCGATGCAGGCGCTGAACGACGTACTCTGCAGCCTGTCTTAATATATCTCTCACGAGACGCCCACCAGGACGAGCGCCGGCAGAGTTAGGGTTCTGCACTGAAATGCCACTGCCCGGCTAGTAAGCTCAAGTACTATTATACAGGATAAAGCTTCTACACACCTCCGTTCGCCACCTGCAAACCAGTTCTCACCTTCTTTGTTCTCGTCGTCGTCGTCATCGTCATCGTCATCGTCGTCAACCTGTGGTCCTCCTGGTATCCTGGCACTACCAGATGTAGGGAGATTCGAAAGACTTCCAAAACCACCTCTATTGAAATCTAATGATTAGAAATTTGTCAAAGATAACGGTGCTGGAAGCGCACCGAGATGAGGATGAGGTGTTCCTGCTGGGGTTGTTAGTGCCACTCCAGTCTCCAACCCGACCCACGCGAGGTGCAGATGGTCGGCCCCATCCAGCGGGTAGAGGCTCGTTGTTCTGGTTTCCTCCGAGAGATTGACCTCCGCTTGACATCGTTCAAGTCAATGATATCGATCTATATAATCACGTTGAGTCCAATACTGCGCTAAACGATAAACAATTGTCATTGGCTGACTGGCGAATCGTATTACATAATAAGTTAGTAAGAAAGTAAATGCGGTCTTCTACCCGGTGTCTGGGTCACTGTAGCACTAACTGAATTCACTCAGAAGGATGTACTGCTTAATGCAAAGACTCGGTCCATGGTTGTTCCACATTACTGAAACCCGACCCTGGATCATGCACTTGGCCGCCCGAGTTATCCGTCAGCTGCAATGACTAGATTCTGGGTGGGACAGGAAACTATAATCATTGCGCCGCAGTAAGAAATCTGGATTCTGTGTCATATTGTGTTGAACGTTGAACTTTAGCACGTCAACCCTAGTGTCAAATTTGTTTTGAACTAGCCGAGTAATAACAAATTTCACTTGTAGTACTCCTACTTTTTTGAGTCGGCCATCTGAAAGAAGGTAGGACAGACAGCCCCCATGATCAGAGTTCCCACCTCGACATTCAGCCTCCTCCGGAAAAGGATTCCGTACGGTTTGCCAAGGAGTAATTCACAGCTTCCTGGGATCTCAGCGTCTCAGATAAAGTGGAGAGGAAATTTCTCTACAAGTTGGTGTTGAAGCTGTCATCAGGAATGTAAGCGTTTCTACCCCGATGCTTTTGCGCCCACCTTACACGAGTTGCAGCTCAGCCACTAGAACCTCATATAAATGTCTGCGTTGGCTGTGTTGTTTCGATCTGCATTCTCAGAAAAAGGTCACTAACTCTGAAGCACAATCACTCAGTCAGAACCTGGACATTGTATTCAGGAATCGGTACCTTAAGCTCAAGCTGCTAAATATATTCACCAGCTCTCTTGAAATGCCTAGTATTCAAGTGGCTGCTTGAGACATTCACGGATCCTGGAATATTTCTTGTCATTGCTAGCTTTTTCCACAGATCGAATGGCCTCTGGGTCCCAACGTCTCAGACATACTGTATCAACTATATGATGTTTACACGACCTGCTCGGACATTCAGGACCGAATCGTACTGTCTGCAAAGGAGAAGGCATCCACGTGTACGGTGACTCTTTGTCGTCTATATTATGAACGTACATTTCAGGCATTTCCTACTTGGCATGAACTTCTTGGTCAGAGAAGAGAATACTTTGACGTGTTTGATCAGATAAGGACGGTATTTTTGCCACGACTACCGCGCTGGCTGCTGCGAAAGATAGAACATTCAGAGATGAACCGCTTTCAGATAGCATATCGACACTGAAGCAATAGCACGAAGACGCACTAAACAAGAGCTGGACAACTGCCTGGCAAAAATCGCCCCGCTATGCAAGAACCAAGGCAGTCGATCCCACCATGCCGTCAAATAAGTACATCAAACTCGTAGCTACCTTCCCGAGAAAACAAACCAGTGTATACGCGCAACTCCGCACCCGCCACCTCCCCCTCAACTACTATCTCCATCGTATCGGAAAGAGCGCGTCACCCCACTGCCCTATATGCCCCAACGTGAACAAAACCATCCATCACTACCTCTTCGACTGCCCCCAATATGTCAGAGAACGCCACTCCCTACGACGTCAATCAACATCCTTGTCCTATATCCTAACGTCTGAAAAAGCCACTCAGCCCCTCGTGCACTATATTAGTAAAACCGGAAGATTCAAACCTACGTTCGGTGAGATTTCGGACAGCTAAGAACGTCCCCATGTTCACTTCGTTTACAATACTACCACCAACTAATCTACCTTACGCCCACCTCCACCATTATCATCATCAAAGCCAATTATCTCCGAGACTGGAGGGAAGACGTCTCGCCGGCCGAGACACCCGTGTAGGAAAAGAGGGATCATTCCCCACATCTGTAAGGATTGTATATGCATATCCTCTACGCGCGGACGCACTTTGACCGCAATCAGGTGTAACGACTGGCAATGACAATGCTGAGTTCTTCGATTATCACTGCGACTTGTACTATCTCGAACTGATTTTTTCTCCGAGCAATTTTAACTAGCATCCTCATTTGTTCGTGGATCACCCCATAGATTGATGCATGAGCATGACTCCAGAGTGCTGCAGATTGCCTGGGCCTCGTTGCCTTTTACTTCTTTAGCATCCTGCCTAAAACATCGTCGGTCGTATCGCTCGATTTTATCACAGTAGCAGTGGTAGAGCGTAATACGTATGGCACGGATGGATACTTCTTCCATATTCCAAGATAACACACTATTTCGAATTCCTTCCTATCCTTACGGACGGCACAAAGAAGTGCATGCAGGCTGCTTCAGAATTTGATCTCAAGATGCTTATCGGGAGGTATGGATTATGTTCTCGAAAGACTGAGTAGCGAGGTCCAGAGCAGGGAGAGAGAGCAGCTGTTGCTGTGAAGGGGTTGAGAGGTGTAGCCAGCAACATGCTTCAGAGGTTGTGAGCAGGGCTTACTATGCGATCGCGAACTGCTTCGTAATTGGGCACGCCGAATTATCATGACTTGAATGCCGTTCATTAGCAAATTGCTTGGAAGCGAAGCCTAAGCCAGAAGCATTCAGCAGAGCATCGTGAAGCAGACCGGGTCGTTAGCACCCGCTGCAGCCACCCGTCTCTGATAAGAGGGATCCTAGGTGGTAGGGATGGTAACTTGTGAAAGTTTAGGGCTACCACTACCCCAACCGCGCCGACCGTCTTGCTGTGTTTAGGCATGATACTACCGGGCCCATATTCCCGGTGGTAGTACGAGTTTCGAGGCACGACTGCAACCGCGTCGGTGACTGGCCACGCAAGGTATCTATGACCCACCGGGAGGGTAGTCCATGGTCGAGGGGGGAAACTTCAGATCCCAGATCCGGCGGCCTTCAGACCCTGAAACCTACTCACCATCATGATCATGGGACCCTAGTCAACCGTTTCCAAACCGACCGGGAATTTGGCGTCCCCGTGCAAAGACGATGCTGAATTGCATATATAATCTGTTGCTTACCTTATCCTTTACCCTCGAGATCTGACGCTCATCCACGTTTTCTCGTTTGAACTCTTCGTTTGTTTTACGGGCAAGCTTCCTGTTGGGCAGAAAACATGTCATTAGATGGTGCTTATTATACTAGGGTTGATGAAGGGATGTTTGGATGGTCCAACAGCTGTACAGGCCTCGCAGAGTCGCACTCAATATCATGCATCTTCAAGTTGGTATTTTGGAGTATTCGCTTTCAGGTCTTCAACATGCGACATACGCATACGAATGCAACATATGCTGTACAGCTGTACAGCCGCCGCTCTGTCGAACCCTATTTGTGAGAAGCGGAGGCTCCACAAGGTTACCCCACTTTCCCATCACATTCAGTAATGACCCGAAAAAACACCCAAGCACCAACCGTCCTCATCGTAAATCAACCCTAGTAAATTCTGAAGAACGCCAGTGGTAATCAGCGAATCAGGGTACAAGCTGCGTAGGTTCTAAATGATCACGTCTTCCGGTTAATAAGACTCCACAAAATTACCATAAACTTCCTCGTACTTGCGGCTGTGCCGGGAACCAGATGATGATTGGACGATGCCGTCGCAAAGTCGAGAAACGCGTAAAAGGGCTTTAGAATGGTATCGATGCTCCACTTGAAGTCAGGATGTGAGACATGTGATGAACCTTCGACAAAACGGTGTGTAAATCAACTTACATAAGTCACCTAGGGGAGAAGTTGCCGCGTCATGGTCACGTGCTTCGAAAATCAAGGCTTTTTGGCAAACTACTTTAAATTCGACGACGCAGCGGTCAGGTTTGCCCTTTGACCGACACTACATTGAACCTGAGTGCCGCTCGAGAGCCTCGATACCATTAATGCGTGCGCCATCCCCACAATTTTCTCTCACATCTTCCGTACATTCGAGCAGGAAACATGCGTTCAAGAAAAGAAAACTCAACCATATTCAATCGTCCACGCGCCACGACACAGGCTTATGTCCCTCAAAGGCAGAACAATCTACAACACCAAACGCACATAAAGCCTCGACCTTGACATGTTCTTCATGCCACCGCGTGTTGTCTGCGTCGATGAGGTCTGGTGCTGGTGCTGGTGCGAGTGCAGGCGTAACTTGTGCAAAGTGGGTGGACACCTTCCCTCCAATTGTTCGTCTCTCAAATCTGATAAATTTTCAGGTGTGGATTAGCTGTATGTGCTATTTGTTCTCGCACATGCTCCTCGATGTTACGACAATCCTCGTTCCCACCAACACCAGCATTAACACGCTGTCCCTCTCTGTCAGGGTCGCCATCACCGTCACCTTCTGGATCTCCCAAACGAGTCGCATTAAGCCTAAATATCTCTACCATGAACTGTAATATACTCCTCTCTCCATCTTCTGGCAAGCGGAAGAAGTCTTCAGAAAAAGATGACGTTGATGTAGACCATCCTTCGAAATCTCGAGGCATGCTTTTCGGGCTGGACGATGGAGCTCTCCTTGTTCCTGGATGTGGTCGACCTATCTGTCGAACGTGCTGCGTAGAGAGTGTTCAGAAGTAAGCTTTTGATGATTACTATGTGAACAACGATTGAGGCTTTTCTAATCACAGCGATGGGACTCTTTGTGTAGATTGTTACGCCGTTGTTGGAAACGTGCTCTAGAACAAGGAACAATCCAACCATGAAGAGTCTCGTGCTCTCCGGAGGACCCTTCCAGCGTACCGACATAATTTGCATTGTCAATGTTTTGCTTGCTTTCTTTGTTGCTCGGACTATTACAAGCCACGGTGATTCCTCATATTGTATACTATGCATTCATTACCATATGTTCGCAAGCATTCATACGCTAGATGGAGTACGACGACATTTGACGACGCTCTGTGATGTTTGTTGAATTGCCAGTTTAACTGGTCTTACTATATTATCCTGGAAATGGGCAAGGCAGATTGAGACGATGTATGAATGGAGTGTTGGCATGCAGGTGGACGCAGAGTCCATGTATCCGACGAACGCATTATTCTATCTGGAAGGCGAACAGCCTGGTGCCAGAGGATGCGTCATACTACTATCATTGGTAACGTTGATTGAATATTGATTGCCGTGACGTGCGGGGGATCACTCGCACGACGGAAATGCAGCGGTCCAGGTGGCCCGTGAGCAGCCACTGCAGAGATACTGCGCATGAGTGTTCAAACGTTCACCGACAACTCTTGAGGACATGCTGCAAGAAGGAGCTCTGCAATTCACGAACTGACGTTTGCAAGATCCTGACGTCAGGTGGAAAGAGTCCCTGATGGTACATCCCACCATCCAGTTCCAACTCTCGCAAAAATCACTTTCCCTTGATTGAACCCACACTACAAGTATTGCAATAAGCTTGCAACCTCGGACCCAGCGTTGAGTTACTGTTGATGTGCGATGAACGGCGCCAAGAGTTGCACTAGAGTTTAGAGACATCACTGATCAGCCGCAGCGGTACATTCTACTAGATCCAGGCTCCAGCTGGTAGGATTTGGAGTGGTCTTAACCAGAACCGTACCAAGTCCGGAAGAATGGACTTGGATTTATGATGAGATGTGATAAGCAGTAACGCTTCGAAGTGCTGAACTGGCCGATTGCCAGCGAAGGTTATATGACTCTGGCACATTTAAAGAAAGGCATAATAGGCTACAATGTCCTCTTCAAGAGTTTGGTTCAGTACGCTTTGCTCTAATACTGGCTGTTTGGCCGATGCTAAGTACCATGCACAGTAATGGGGTCGTCGTCAGGGATCCATGTTGGAGTATGCCCTCAGGCAAGGGGACATTGTGGTAGCGACTCTCCGCGCAAACCAGAAGTCCTACCCGATTTAGCAGCTCGGCATCCTGCAGACAAGCTCGTGTTGAAAGTTGATGTTCTCTAGGAAGAAGACATTGATGCAGCGTTTTCCCGCACGCGGGAGGTCTAGATTTCGTGTCCAACAGTACAGTCTATGGAATTGCTGGAAAACTGGCAGGCGCGCCTGATGACGAAACACGTGAGATTTTTGAACAAATTTCTGGGGCGCGATGAGCATTAGTCGTTCTGGTCAAATCTTTCAAGGAGGAAGTCCTCCAAATGAGTTCGACTATTGTCATTGACCCACGTCCTGTTAATTACTGAGTTACTATGCTGCAATATTGTGAGTGGCATATTTTGTCAATGATTGATCAAATGCTAATTCTCGATTCTATGCAGCAGATACGGTAGGCCGAAAATAAAAATATTCTCGAGTCCACACACTCAGCGCTGCATGTAGTGATAGCAATTGAGGGCTTCTCGAGAGCTGCTACCTCAGTGAAACATACAGGCCGTCGCTCTAACATTCAATAAATTCGTACTCACAAAAGAAGCCAGATTTGCATCATCGAACCTGGCGCTTTCAAGACATGACTCGAATGTAATGAAAAGCAGAGAACTGATACCCCAACATCCGACACATGCTACCGACAAGTCAAGTCCTCTGAGACTTTCGCACGGCACCGCATCGGTTAACAGAGCATGGTATACAAGATTGGAGAAAAGTTCACGCGGACTGTTTACCAGGACATTCTGGCGAAAAAGACCCCCTAGCACTTGCCGATGGGTTTGGGTGCCATTAAGATACTGGCCGTCAACTTGATCGAAAGTTTGAAGGCAACCTTGGCTGAGGCGTGATGCCGTGGTCGGCGGACCTAACCTAAAGTAGCTAGTTAATAGGGACTGGTCATACCTGCGCGAGCTATTACATTAATATTCCGCAGCGGAGGGATAATGAACTCGAGTGCGTCCACACCATGTCGGTCTATCGGAAAATCACGATTTGTGTTGAGGTTTCGCCCACGACAGTAATAGAGCTTTCTAGATGCATGGTATGCACTCAGATTCTGATAGTCGAGCTATGAGCAACATTTCCTGAAGCGTGGGCCAATTATGAGTATTATCTGTCTTTGTCGTCTAATTGTTGGGGCTAGGAACCAGACCATAGAGGGATGATGATAGTCATTATGAACATTCTTCTTTACGGTGGATCTTGTCATGCGCGGTACCTTTCGGACGTATATGATATAAGACATCCTGGTGCAAGTAGAAGATGAAGATGAAGAGTGGTGATTAGATGTCGTTATTGACAGTGAATAATGGTGCCCCGTGAAGACAGTCATGCAGTTGCAGCCTTCACAAGAGGCCGATGATCAGCCAAATGTACTGCCTCAACTTGCTCTTCACTGATACGTTCTAGTGTGTCAGTTGCTCTCCATGTCCTCCTGGCATGCTTCAGCAGGTAGATCGCAGAAGTCGGAGTCATGCCTTCCATGCGTTTGGCGGCACCCTAACGCGCGATCAATTAAATATTGCACTACATCGTTAAAATAAAGAACTCACCAAAGTCGTGGGCCTGATCCTCTGTAAGCGCTCCCTCACCTCCTCACTCAATCCTTGCACTTTAGAGTAGTCCATGTCAGGATCCAGTTGTAGCGACTCATCGGCATGGAATAATGCAAGGTCTGCCAGCTGTCGTGGGAGGTGAGGCGCGTAGGATGCTATTTAAAAGTCCATTAGTGTTGAAATAAAGAACGGAAAGAGTGTTCACCTTCGATGTTGATCCGTGCCCTGATATGAGGCTCCACAAAATCAAGACCTGGAACAGCTCCGGAACGTACGAGATTGGCGGCAGTCATGCCTGGAATCGTCAACATGTCGTACGCACTATTGCAGAATTACAACGGGAGTTACACCATAGAGACGCAACCACGAACCTCCTCATGATGCCATCTCGTCGAATATCAAATCCATATCTCCCCCAACCCTGAACCAAGATAAATGGAATGATTCAGACAAGCTCAGGGCGGCACTCACCTGCGGGCTGAGCACAATATTTTTGAGGAGCTCAGTGCCTTGTTGTATAGCGTCTCGATCGTTCAAAAAGGCTGACCATCTGTCAGGAGAGATAATTCCAGCAGAATGCCCTATAAACAACCCATTAGGTCGTAAAAAAGCCAGAATGGAATCTACGGGGTGTACCAATCTCGGTTAGCCGCATGTCAGCGTTGTCGCTCCTGAGCGTCATCCGATATTCCGAACGAGAAGTGAACATTCGGTCTCCATAAGAGACAAAAATTAGCCTCACATCAGAAGTGGATAAATCAGGGGTCACTCATACATGGTTCCTCCGCTCCCTTTCCTATTAGATCGTCTACCATCACTCCCAGGAATCCATCCGCTCGGGTGAGCAACATTGGAGGATGGTCTCGGGCCGAAAGACCCGCATTAATTCCTGCAAGGCAACCTTGCGCAGCGGCTTCTTCGTAACCTGTCGTACCGTTTATCTGACCAGCGAGGTAAAGACCCTACAAGTTGCCTTTCAGGCAACGATACAAAGTGCAGACACGAGAGTTACCTTGATGCGTTTTGTTTCCAATGTCGCTTTGGAGATCGTGAGTTGGGTATGAGGTCACATTCTTGTGCAACTTACAGGTCAGTTCGCGAGGGTCGACATGATCATATTCGACACCATATGCCGGCCGCAGCATCTTGACTTGTTCCAGACCTGGTATTGTTCTCACCATTGGTTCTTGAAGCTCCTCGGGCATCGAGCATGACAACCCGTTGGGATATATCAGGTCTATAGAAGATTCGGGATGTGCAGTCTGCATTCAATACTAAAGCACACCTGAATCATATCCTTCTGGCTCAAGCCAGATGGTATGACTGCCCTTGTGTCCAAAGCGGGTAACTTTGGCTTCCAGTGAGGGGCAATATCGCGGACCTGTGATATCATAGTAGCAGATCAATAAATAGAGAATAACCATGAGCTAGAAACCTTTTTTGGTCTCCTGGATATGTACGCTAAGATGCATGCTCTCCTTAATGAGCTGATGCGTTTCCATTGTGGTGTGCGTTTGAAAACACGGAATTTGGTTGTTCTATAACAAATTCGTTCCTCTCATCTAGTTCATGAACATTGAAAACTTACAGCATGGTCTACTTCCCGATGAACAAATGAAAATGGCTGAGGTTTTTCATCTCCATCTTGCCGTTCCATCCGGCTGAAGTCAATACTATGCTTATCTAGCCTTGCAGGAGTACCAGTTTGCAGGCGTCCAAGCTTGAACCCTGCAGCCTTGAGGGATGCAGAAAGACCTGCCGAGGGTGCCTCTCCGATACGCCCTGCAGGTATACGACGCATCCCTACCGTGGAGTTAATCATGGATGTATAAAGAGTACAAGATAATTTGAAATGAAAGCATGAGTCATGCAACATAATTTGGCTGAAGCCACAACATACCAATGTGAATTTCACCGCCAAGAAAGGTCCCAGTGCAAATAACGACTTTGGAACACCTGATCACATCTCCCGTTTCTGGAAAAATATACTGGTGAGATCTATATCGTGTACGGGTAACGCGCGCACCTAGCCGGACGCCTGTCACCGTCCCCCACGTTGACGAGGATGTGGATGTACAGTGACTGTGATCAAATACGAGGTCAAATACACTTGCAGCAAGTACGTCCAAGTTTGTGTAGTTAAAGATGATGTCTTGCATATGACGCTTATAGATTTTACGGTCTACCTGCGCTCTAGGTCCCTGTTTCTCGAATGTAGTGAGACAAGACGAGCATAATCCACGACTGCTCACCCAAACAGCTGCACCCTTCGAAGCATTGAGCATGCGGAACTGTATCCCAGCCTTATCTGTACGAAAAGTTTTAGGTATTTACGGTTACACCGATCCACAAATAACGTACCCGCAATCCTTCCCATAAGGCCATCCAGGGCATCGACTTCCCTTACTAGTGTACCCTTTCCAACACCACCAATAGAAGGATTGCATGAGAGCTCGCCCACAGTATCAGTCCGCTGGGTTAGTAGTACGGTTCGTGCGCCTGTACGAGCAGCACCTGTCGCCGCTTCGCAGCCAGCATGTCCTCCGCCGATAACGCACACTACCGAAAAGGTTAGCTAAAACACACAACTTGATAGTACACTACAAACCATCATAGGTATTCGGAATTGAGTTTGAAGTCGCTGTGTGTATGGCCCGAATACGTGCGAGGCGAGAACGACGCGAAAGTAGTAGTATTGCAGATGGGTCAGGTATACGGATATACAGCGATGTTGAGGAGCTTCCTGTGCTAAGAACCCGCCGTCGCCGCAGTAGAGTAGTCCAGTTTCTCGATAGCATTGTCACGGTGCAGCCTAGCAGACGGTTTGCTCAGTGCTGGGCAAGTGAAAATTTTGAGGATGCAGAAACAATCTATACGTAAATGGTATGGATCAATCTTTGGAACGGGTAGCTTGCTATCATGTGCAAGGGCTCGAGACTGAGTTTGAGAGAAGCATAACGCAAGTTGCTAAAGTCATCATTCCATGTTTGGGTCGCCTAATACGTATCCAAAAGAAGTATCCGAAGGTCAACTGCACAGCACTTATTCAAAGTAAGCAGCGATTTTCACACGATTTTCTCGTCTCTATGATAATCACACGCAGAATCGCTCCATAATCGTTCACTCTATTTGAGTTGAATCTTATCGATTATCAAACCTTAAGCATGCTTTCTTCATCGTTTTCTAAACCACCGACGCAGCAACTCCTACAGTCTGCAGTTCTCATTTCCCAGGGCGCTGAAGCTGCAAGTCCTCTTAACTAATTTCTGTCTCACTTCATGCTCACTTCAAGAACCCCCGAACACCCTTTCTAATGCGCCACACAGAAAGTCTACAAAGCACATCTCCATCAATTTTCGACGTCAGGTCATGACGTGGACCACAGTACAGCTCCTGAAGACTCGGAGCCGGTTCTCTTGAAGTACCGGTTCCACAAGCACTACCGCCACCCGTCACTCGATGCATCGCTCACCCGGCAACGCATAGCCGGTGAAGCTCGCGCGTTGATGAGATGTATGCGGTATGTCCAGATGTGCCGTCTTGTGGAGAAACGTGGCGATGAGCTGACGTGGGGCTTCGGCAGGTCTGGTGTTACGGTACCCGGAATCAGGATGGTGGATGTGAACGAAGGTGTACTGGGTATTGAGTGGATAGATGGCAAGAGTGTACGGCAACTTCTACCCGGTGGGGCTGAACTCGAGGATATCAGCGAACCTGAAGAGGTGGATGAAATTTATGAAAATGATGCTGCAGGCACAGTCGCTGATTATGGAGTTTCTCGAGGTAGGACTATTCGTACGCTGATTGGATTATACTCAAGTTTTGTAGATGCCCTGATGAATATGATCGGTGTTGAGATCGCAAAGATGCACTTGGCCGACATAATTCATGGTGATTTGACGACCTCGAACATGATGTTGAGGAAACAAACAAATGATTTGGTACATGACAGTACCAGATGATGCGATCGTCTTTTTAATGTCATTTTCAGGTTCTTATCGATTTTGGACTCGCCTATCATTCTACTCTCGTAGAGGATAAGGCTGTGGACCTTTATGTCCTGGAACGCGCCTTTGCTTCAACTCATCCTGACTCGGAGCCACTGTTCGCAGGTGTGCTGAGCGCGTATGAGAAACGCATGTCCAAAAATTGGCCGCCAATTAAAAAGAGATTAGATGATGGTAAGCTGAGCTCAGTGCATGACCAGATTGTGTGCTCACTACTTGTCTAGTGCGACTAAGAGGGAGGAAACGGAGCATGGTTGGTTAGCATACATGCTAGACTGCTTGAAAAATGCGTAAGTGAGCTCAAATGAAAGTTAATTACCCTTTGATGTACTAGATATAATCGAGGTGATATTATTCACCCGTCCTGTCAGGTTTGATTCATGTTTGAACACGAACACGTCTTTCGGGCTAAATACGACCTCTCTCATTGGAATCCTTCTCCGATTTCCATGTTCACGGCAGATCTGGCAGGTTACATTTCAGGAATTGGATGTGAGTACATTTTCCGGCTTCTTGTTACATCCCCCTGGTTTGTATTTACATTACAATAGTCAAAATGCTGTTGGCGGGTCTCATCCATCAACATCCCGACCCTTTCCCCGCCACCCTCCGCAGATTGAGAGTGTTATTTTTCTCATCCTTGACCCCAATGTCGGGCATTTTCGTGACCGTGCCATGGCTTCTTTTTCGAGAGCTTCGTCGTGGGCAAGGATTGAATCGATATATTCGAGGTCAGATGGGTGTATAGATAGGTCTACACTGTCTCGGGGGCTTGTAGGGCGTGATTGAGCGCGTCCACCATGGCTGCCCTCTGAGTAGGATAAAGGGCAGCCTTGAAGAGGCTCATCGTTGGTCATCTTCAACCTTACGAGGGCTGCTAGCCTCTGGGCATCTGATTGAGCGATCAGAGGTGCCGTGTCTCCATCCTCTACGAGCTCTTCGATGTTTGTCGTTGATGGCTTGTCAGTGGTGGAATGCGTCAGCTCACTGAACATTGTAAAGCTGGAGTCGTCCATCGTTGAAGGTGCTATGCCCACCAAACTGTCAGGACGCTGATGGGAGTGTTTCTTGAGCACGAGGGTTACAAGAGCGTCAACATGAGCGTCTTGATGGTCTGCGGAACTTTCGAGAAGTGTGTTGTTGTCTGGTGCACACTGCATGATGCAATCGGAATCGACGAGAGTATTATGGATGAAGGAAGGAGTGTTTCGTTTCCACTGAGCTATTTCTTTTTGCCCTACATGGGCTCGGCCTTGATCTTTATATACGGTTCCAATTATGCATGACAGTGGTTGTACATTTGTCCACAGTCCACAGTCCACACCCTGTTTTAGTCTTAATCGAAACCCATTGTCGGACAAAGGAAATGGAGTTACTTTAGTGGCAAGTCTACCACGACTATATGCGATGATTCTGATACTGTCACACTGCGCTTTCCACTTCCCTTAAGGTATGTACCACTGGCCGGCTGACACATACTATGTAGTACTACTTAGTATGATTCATTGATTCAAGACTTCAATCAGTTGGGTGGCCTGTGACAAGTGACCAGTGACCTCTCTCTTTCGCCATACCAAACTTGAACGTGCAAGTTGTGCGCGCCGAATCCCGATTTAAGGATGCTCTCGTGCACCTCATCATGGAGCGCTCAACATGCCTGTCAATGGTATCCAATGCGTAAGTATTATGCAGATTAAATTTCAGAAGCAACTTGTCCATCTTTCTGTGGCATGCCAAGTCGCTAACTCATAGACTTTTCATCACGGCATTTCAAGCCTCCGCCATCTACCAGTACAACTTGAATGGATTGCTCGAAGTTACATTCAACATCTACTGTTTAACAATACCGTGAGTCTGATGTATCGTACCTTTGAATTGGCGTTCAGCACAATACAGATGACAAGTTATCCACTAGTAAGTTCAGGTTGAACTCAACTAAAGATAATAACCAGCGTCGGAATTTATCCATTAGAAACAGTATGATATAGAATGACGGTTCAACAACCTGGAACAACTATAGTCTCGGGCTTTGTTCTACAGAACCTTGTACTTTCAAATCCAGCCAGGCACTTTGAAATAATGCTAAAATTTCGTCAGACCGAATATCCTTCTTGGTGACTCATTGGCACGTTCTCCTTTCAACCTCCCTCCAGCTTTATCGTCGCAGGTATCGAAGTCGCTCCTTATGGAATTTCACTGTAATATTCCACCTGGCTTACCATCTTTCTGGTGAGTTCTCATTCACCCCCGCAACCCCATTAGAAATGAGCAGTGGGTTGGTTCTGTGCGGGTCAACGTGTTGCTGTGTTAGCGATTGTTTTAATTCAGATGAGCAGTCATGCCAGTTCTGCGTTCGGTAATATCATTACCGCTCGCGGCTCTTGTTCTGAAACGATAACTCATGGCCTCTGAGAAAGGTAGAGTTACTTGTTCAATTTATTCTTGACTGCATAGAAATCGCAGCGAACCATATGGAAAGAGAAATCAGTCTGATGACGAGTGTGATGGCGGCGATGGCACTCTTGCGAATATCCGAGTCAGTACTAGTGAGTACTATTCACCTTCCGGAAGTTATACGTCGAGCTCGTTTCTCGGTCATAGAAAACCTTCTCAACAACGTCACCATTCATATTCTCAGCCAAGATGTCAACGAGAATTAATCAAATCTTTTTACGACACGCCTGCCTTGAAACCCAGCTCTTGTAGCAATCGTCGTGCCTTATATGGTCAAGGCCACTCTCATTTTACACTATTGTTACTGTCTTGCCAAAACTCATACTGTTGAGTCTCGAACCTGAAGCTTCTTGCGTAGCCTCCTACCAGTTGTTTGCATGTGTCTTTCCTTGTGACCCTTCCGTAGGACCCCTGATTATCATATATGTGAATACGGGGCATTACCGCCGCGGCTCTGAGTGGATGGAGCTCTGGGGGAGCCATCCCTTTAACCACACGGCACCGCGGCTGCCTTGCCAGAAGAAGTCGAATATGAGACACATCATTTAAAATCAAGCATGTTCGCGCAGAACGTTGTTACGAAAACAATAATAAAGGTATATACAATCCTCCACAGAAGAAAGAATAGTCATAAAACACCCTGTGGGACCATCATACATTTCTTTCAACTTTTCTACCTGAGGAGGTAAATTTAAACCTGGCATCCACCAGACACAAAATTAGTCAAATTTAATGCTCACGACGGCGACTAGCGATGATGCCAATGCACAACGCATAAATTACATAACGAGTGAATACTAGCCAAGTAGGAACAAGAAGTCCATATGTCGATCGACCATGGAAGATACCAAAGTTGTACATTCCGTCAGTATTTACGAATGCAGCAGACGTAAATATAAAAGACGAGAGAAATGATATGATGTACAGAGATTGACTAACTAAAGCACATCGACAAAAGCCTTGTTCGCGTCGTTGTTCAGGTCTGTGAATGCCAGTTAGTTCATATCTCTACCGCAAAGTTGCACAGGCACGTGCCAGGACTTCAGTCACATTATCATCACGCGGGATGTGAGGCAATCTCCTGACGAATTTTATTCACATCGTCCCGGAGGTCTGGAAAACCTTAAGCGGTGAACTGTGAGCTAAAGGAAATGTCATACCAGTGATGACTTGAAGGATACTATCACACTTGTGGATTTCAGCGAAAGCGTTGTCTAGTTCCTGGCCCACTTCTACGTGTGCAAGTTAGTTCATATTTCTATCGCAAAGTTGGACACAGCCTCACGTGCAAGGATTTGAGCCACATCCGAGTCATTAAGGCCACCGCGGCGCAAAGAAGAGGCAGCGAGAGAAACATTGCAGAGGACAGCCATAATTGCTAAGTGAGTGAGCTGCATAGTGAACGGGGGACTTTCAATCTAAACGATGGTCAACTTGGCCTGAGGACGGATGAACATCAAAGGCCAATATGTGACGGTTTTTATAGCTAGCATCGAGTATGTGCAAGTTATTATCTCCAGTCCAAATGGAATATCATAGCGACCACCGGTTATAGTTCTTCGAACTAGAAGCTGGTCTATCGGCGGTACTTACTTCACAGTAAGTAGTACCATTCGTACCTTATTTGCAAGGTCATGAGTATGCTATGTCGAAAGTTCTGGTTAATCGCCGAGGCCGAGCACTCGATATACAAGCATTGAGAGTCTTCGACAGTTCGAGAACACTATAAGGGTGCACAATAGAGGGGATAGAGAAGATTAATAGCCTGCAAGCTATCATCATGCTACTGAGTACGTTGATTAGTTATGATGTCAAGTTATCGACGTGACGACGCTTATTACCTTCGAAAGGTCACAGTACTGTAGCCTAGTAGAATCAACTCAATAACTCAGGCCTGTGACATGTATGTGATACGTTGGATTATTACAGCGCTGCTAGAATTCAAAATTTGGTACTGCAGGCGCGGATGCTGGACTCGGAGGGTCGTATATCCTGATATTCTGTAATTTCGACTGTGACGCGTGACCGTACATGTAGGTCACGGGTTGCCTGGAGTTACCATCAAGCCAAGTTGCCAACTATATCCGCCCAAGGCCATCTTTTCTATTACAACTTGAACTTGCTGAAACCAAAACTCAGTCTCAGTCTAGCAGTACTGTCAAGCATCCATGTTCAGTTACTTACACCGATATAAAGACACAGGAAGTGTCGGGCTACACTCAAGCCTGGCCGCAGGCTGCAAGCCACTGGTAGACCCTTCCAAATGCCGTGTCGTCGCGTTCGCCGATCAGCAATCCTTCGTCTGCGGCCTACGTAAAATTTTGGGTTCAATGACGCGTGCGGTCGAGTGTGGTATGAGAATGACTTTAACAGGTAGCTACATCAATGAGGAACTGAAGTAGGCAATTTTGCGCTGGGAACGTTTGATCATGAAACGTTATGGGGAACATAACATGACTTACCACTGCACACACCGGACGAGAGATACTTATGTCCGACTCATCAAAAACACATACAGGAGCCGTACGAAGCAGCCTCAGTGGATTGAGGCTTGATGGTATCCGGAGTCTGGAGTTACAACCCACACGGGCCGCCTGTGGCTGTGGAGTCTCGACCCTGGAGTTTCTTGTCTAGCCTTCAATACCAGGAGTCGCATGACCCTTTTCTTATGATCCTTCCGTAGGATTCCTGTATGCAAATACGGGGTATCACTGCGGCTCTCACCACGAGCGGATGGAGCTCTGGGGGAGCCATCCATTTAGCCACACCATGACGACGCCGCGGCCGCCTCGCTAGGAGAAGTTGAATATGAAACACCATTTAAAATTGAGCACGTTCACGCAGAACGTTCTTGCGAAAACAATAACAAAAGTATATCCAATCCTCCACAGAAGAAAGAAGTCATGAAACACCCTATGGGACCTTCACGCATTTCAACTTTTCTACATAAGGTGAGTTTCACCCTGGCGTTCATCGGACACAAAATTGTTGAACATAACTCTGATGACGACGATTAAAAATGACGCCAATGCATAACGCACAAAATACTAGTTGAGTAGTAGCAAGAAGTCCATAAGGTCGACCGACAGTGGAAGACACCAAATGTTCGTCACGGGTATATTCGCAAATTACATGAATGAAGCAGACATAAAAGTGGAGGCCGAGAGGTAGAAATGATGTGATCGACTAGCTAAAGCACATCGACAAAAGTCGTGTTCATGTCATTTTTCATGCCAGTCAGTCCATATTTCTACCGCAAAGTTGGACAGGCATATGGAAGGACATCATTATCATTACGCAGGAGGTGCGAGAATCTTGATATCAAGACCATTTAAATCGTCCTGGATGTCTGAAAAACCTTCAACGGCGAACTGTGAGCTGCAGGAAATGCCATACCAGCGACGATTTGGGCGACATCATCACGCTTCAGAATGTCGACGGAGGCATTGTTTAGAACGTGGTCCAGATCTACGTATACAAGTCAGTTCATATTTCTACCGTGAAGTTGGACGCGCACATGCAAGGACTTGAACCACATCATCATCGTCACTACGCGACTGAGGTGCGAGAATCTTGATATCGAGACCATCTAAATCGTCCTGGATGTCTGGAGAACCTTCAGCGGCGAACTGTGAGCAGAAGGAAATACCATACCAGCGACGATTTGGGCGACATCATCACGCTTCAGAACGTCAACGGAAGCGTTGTCTAGAACGTGGTCCAGATCTACGTACACAAGTCAGTTCATATTGTTACCATGGAGTTGGACACGCACATGCAAGGACTTGAACGACATCATCATCATCGCCACGCGACTTGGGTGTGAGAACCTTGATATCAATATCATTTAAATCGTCCTGGATGTCTTAAAAACCTTCAGCGGCGAACTGTGAGCTGAAGGAAATGCCATACCAGCGACGACTTGGGCGACATCATCACGCTTGAGAATGTCAACGGAAGCGTTGTTTAGATCATGGTCCAGATCTACGTATGCAATTCAGGTCATATTTCTACAAGAAGGTTCGAGTTTGACACGCACAGGCAAGGACCTGAATCAGATCGTCAGAGTCACCGCGGCGCAGAGAAGGGGCAGCGAGAACAACACTGCAGAGAACAGCGAAAGGTACAAAGTAAGTGAGCTGCATAATGGATAGGGGGAAACTTCAAGGGCTAATGAACAATAAAGGTCAGGATGTGACGGTTTTTATAGCTAGCATCGATTGAATATGTGAAGACTGCGGTCCGAATGGAACATCATGGTGACCACGAATTACAGTTCTTCGAACGAGAAGCTAGCCTATCGGCGGTACGTGCATACCATTCGCACCCTGTTTGCAAGGACATATGCAATGTCGAAAGTTACGCCGCACAAATGGTATATCCCGAGAAGTCCTCGAGAACACCAGTGTGCAAAACGATTTGAGAGAAGGTCAGTGGCCTGCTCATCATGCCACGTCACACAAGTGACGAGTCAAATAACCCAAGGTCCACCTGCGACTGCACTGCATACTATTAAAGTAAGATTTGCGTGATTTCGCTCGTGATTGCCATTGCTCACCGAGGCGTTCAATGGATCTCGCACTTACATGGCATCATACACTTTTGCTAGAGACTGAACCCATCCGTAGTACGGTTTGTTTCTGCACTTTTTTTTCAATTGACGTTGACACCACCTTGATCTCAGGGCGATCCACCCTGGCAGCATCAGTCAGATAAGTACTTATCAGCTTCGAAGGGTTGTGACGCACCCTGATCTGTAGATCACGTGCTGACTGGAGTGTTGCAACTTCGGATTGATGCGATACAACGGTCCATCACGGCATACCGCCTAAGGCCATTTCTTTGTCTTTAGTAATATTATGTATTTCAAGCTGAAGCCGAAACTCACTATAGCGGCGTCAAGCATCCATGCTCAGTTCCGCTGGTATAAATGTCAAGCCCGCATAGCTGCTTCGGCTGAGAGCCAATAGCTTTACCAGCAGACCCCCTCCTGCGTTCTGGGGTCACCCTTCAAAATGCCGTGTCGTCGCGATCACCAATCCTTTGCCGGCGGCCTACGTAATTTTTTTTGGATTTAATGACTCGGTCGGGCATGGTGTGAGAACGACTTTAATAAATGGCCCAGGACCGGAAGTGCGCTGAGAATGTTCTTTTTTGATTATGGGGAACACGGCATGCGACCTACCACGGCGCGGCATCGGACGAGAGACACTTGCGTTTGACTCATCAAAAACAGATAAAGACGCTGGCGTAAGCCTAACCTCTGCATTCCTCTGCATGAGTTATGAGTTATGTGGCTCGTCAGTGATCTTCAGTGTTGCCATTGGAAATTCACATACAGGAGCCGTACGAAGCAGCCTCAGTGACCGCGGAAGATTGGAAGATGGAAAATATATCTTTCAGCAAAATCCAGCCATGTATGATTCTTGATAGAATATATTATTATTTTCTGGCCGAATATAAAGCGGGTTAGTACACCATCGCTTCTAGATTTCTACGCACCGAACAGACCATACTGGTCAAGGGCACCGAACTTCTTGAAAGATTTGTTCTGAATGGAAGCTGATTATCCCGCTGATCGCGGCGAGCCCAACTAAGCATCTATCTTCGACTCCCACAGTAGGGAGGGTATAGGGTCAACGTGCCTCAAGGGGTGACAGAGTTCGGAACCCTCCACAATACACACGGCCCATCTCCAATGTTCAGCCGACTCGAAGAATCCACATGGGTCGTATGGCAGTAATTTGAGGCGAGATCAGCCGTTTACTGTGTACCAGTGCCTGAAATTTGCCAAGACTGACAATTGCAGTGACGAAAAAAAGCTTTCCTGTGTAACGTTGAATCCTGCGCACGAAATGATAGGCTCTGAATGCGCTCGACATATACTGACGTACCCTGGACGTTGTAATTTTAATTTTCCGTGTTGCACTAGGGTCCATCGCCCTTCACGCATACCGGAAACGAGTGTAGTATATCCTGTATAAGTAGAATGCAGTGGATTACTTACATGCTATAAACTCCTGTGGCTTCGTGAACTAGGCCGAAAAAAATGTTGAGGTTTGTGTTAAGAAAAGGAAAGGTTCAGGACAAGTTATCATGACACAACACTCATATATGTATGTCAAACGAACCAACAATACAGTTCTTCGGGCAGCGGGCACTAACAGGAATCAGAACTCTTCAATGTAAAGAACGACTCCCTTCCTTTTCCCCTAAGTTTGGCTAGACGAAATTCAACAGAACTGGCGCAGATGAAATTAAATGTCACGTACCTCGTCGGTGTACGTGTTAGAACCGAACAAACTCTTAAGCAGAGTATGAGCCGACGGACTGACCGAACACCAATCTTATTTCACAGCTTGAAGTGCAAAAACATTCAGTCACACACACGCACAAGGATGGGAGCTAGAATCTCGGAGCGGTGCATAATAAGAATTACCATCCAAGCACGAAGCATTGAAATATGCGTTGTAATATACCCTCCAACTACCACAGGAATAGGATATCTGCCTTACTATCTGGGAGACAAACATTTACATTTTCAGTTCATCATCTTGGAACGGTCCAGCTGCTGACTCACCTCCGCACACTGTTTTGAATGTCTCCCCATCTCAAGTTTTGAATGCCTTCACCCTCACGTCCGACACGTCGTGGCCCCATGATGACGCTGTCGTCGAGACGCTCTAGTCGTAAAATTTCACGGCGGATGTAGGAGACAAGTGTGACCATAAGTTCTGGGTAACCGATATATCTGAAGTAGGGACAATTAGTAAGAAATGATACGCAGCATTGACGCATGCGCATTGAGGAAGTGCCAGAAGGAATAATACACATACCGGTCATTTTCCGAAGGAGCAAAGTCATGCACACCACTGTTGTCGTCCTTCAACTCCTCCTTGTCTACGTCCAATTTTCTCACATCCTCCACAAGTCCACCAACCAGGTTGACCGCTCTCCGATAACTTTTACCGTCGCCCTCCTGGCCCAACCCAATCCCACTTGCACCCCGCGCACCTAATAAATTCCTCCAAACTGCTGCAGCCATCTCAGCATCGCCCCTGACGAGGCCAAGGTCCAAAGTCATTCCCATCCCAGCCCATTGCTCTTTCAAAATTTTCATTTGCCTGGTGATCAACTTTTCTGGTGCACGAGAGCGCTTCTGGAGTTTTACGGCCTCTTGATAGGCTTTGGTTGAAGGAAAGGTGCTTTTAGGCGCAAGGGGGGCAGGCGTGGTGTAAAATGAGCTGTGTGGATAAGGTGAACCATCTTCTGCAGCAGCACTAGATAAATTTGGTGATGAAGAACGAGGAGGCAGGACGCCTGGTTGGAGGACGGCGCGCAAGCGTTCCTCGACATCCTGAAAGAAGTGGTCAATGAGCCCTTGCACATGATGTGTCCCGTGTGGTGCAGGGAGGGCACGGAGTCGGACAGTGAGCAGCCAGACATGCAGATTCGTGACTGTAAACCAGGACTGGAAAGTTGGCGGGAGAGCGCATTCTTACTTAGGAATTAATTAAGATTCACATAAAGTCGCTGGGCATACCTTCTGTCCAAAATGCAAAGGCTTCATCAGCACGCGTGGCACATAAGGTGTTGTACAAGAGCAGCGCACGCCGATTAGCAAATTGTTGTGGCGAGCCATAGCCAAGAACGCGTGCTACAGAGAGGAATATTGAGAAAAGGAGTGGAGATGACTTGACTTTCGTGGTCAACCATGACTGCTCCCGCTGTGGTGTGGGCTCGGAAGACGGGGGGGGAGGTGTCGAGGTCGGTGTCGGCTTCAGCTTCGATGCAGCCACTGCCGAGCGCGTGACTGAAGATGAAATTACGCGCACATTTCTGTGCACTTTTAGAGGAATATTTGCCCTAACTTTATGATACGCCCTAACTTGGTGAGCTGAACGAACAACTTGACGGACGAGAAGTTGTTGTGAAGACATGGAGACCTTTCGAGCAAACTGGTGCTCCACAACAAAATATTAGCTTATGTAAGCGACGATCTTCCACTTCACCCGGCCGCGGCAACGTTTCCCCAGCAGTCACTAGTGGGATTACAACACAGTATGTTCTGACCAAAAAACAAGTGATAGGTTCGTGCGCTATAACGGTGACGAGTTCGTGGCTCACTCATGGTATAGCATCATGACACACATCGGTCTCGTCATGGACCCGAACACGCCAACCTCGTTGTACAAGGTTTCTACCGGTCCATCAATGCCATCATTGTCCGACCTTGTCGTGGCAGATGCTTATGAGAATGTACTATTGTCTAGTCAAACTAATACAAGGAATTAATCAAGGTAACATCATTATTATATTACAGCAAGCCTTATTGTGCAACTGTTACGAGTAACGCGCAGCTGTGCTAACGAGGATTATTGGCACCGCACCTCAAAGGCCATACCATCAAACGTGAGGCTGCCCGCCTGCAAACATCAACATGCAAGCGTTCATCACGGCATATGGTGACCAGAATCCGTTCATTGTTCTGATGAGGACAAATTCATGACTTCGATCAGGGATCGGATCGAACAGCGTAAGGCTAACTCCGAGGACAGAAAACCTACGGGCAACTGCTTTATGTTCTACAAGTATAATTTTCACTAAAGCCTTTTGATAGCAAGGAAACTCCATTACGCGGCTATGTATTACGGATCCTAACGAATGACAGTGATAAACGAAGGGCAAGTTGCGCGCGCAACGTCGGGTATGAATATGAAGAGCCCCCTCTAGAGATAGTTAACCTTATGTTGATGCAACTGCGATGTTTGCGTCGTTGGCAATGTTCTCGGCAACTATATTCGACAATTCAGTAGATCTTCATGTTGTGACCATGACACTACCTACCAACAACGGCCTTGACAACATCGCGCTTCAGGGGAGGAATGGCCGAGCCAATAAGCGAGTTCGTGGCGCCATCGAAAAGGAACATGAGGTCATTTGGGTTGGCAATCTCTCCGTCCGCCGAGCGCGACGACAGAACATTGAGATCGAGGTTGTTCAGGACGTTCGTCACAAAAACGTTGAGGCCAACAAGATCACATGCGCCACGGGAACTCAACACGTTGATGTTCGCGTTGTTCAACACGTTACTTATGACTGCATACTCATTAGACTGACGATTACGGAGTACAACAGTGACTTACCCGCAGTAACATCAGCAAGTGAGCAACCCTCGAATTGACCGCGCTTGCCCTTGGAGCTGATAGCATTGATGTCTGCATTGTTCAACACGTTGTCAACCACTGTCAAAACATTCAACATTTGAATTGATCCCCTAGAGAGAAGCACCTACCAACACCAGCATTGACAACATCACGCTTTACCCCAGAGGTAATAGCATTGACCTTGAGGTCGTCCAATACATCGGTGACCACTGTCAAAACAATGAACTTTCGAAACAACAATCGACAAGAAAATACTCACCGACACCAACATCGGCAACTTGACGCTTAACGTTGGAGCTCAGAATATTGATATGGAGATTGTTCAATACGTTCTGGACGACTAGTAAAACGGTAAATATTTGAACCAGTAACTGAGAAGGAAATTCCTACCAGCGGTGACACCGAGAACGTCACAGCCACTACGCTTCGTCGACAAAATGTTAATAGTCGCATTGTTAAGGACGTTGTTAATAACTTTTCAGTGCCGATCAGAACTGACCTCGACCAAAAATAAATAAATGACTTACTAGCGTCGATTTGGATGACGCTGCATCCGTAGTCGTAACCTCCGGACTGTTGTTCGAATCCTTTGACGACATCATCGAACGCTAAAACATTATTCTGGTCAACATTGCCGACTGATCATCAAATATTTCATGCTTACAGGGAGAACCGCCACGAGCTGAGATGGCGTTCAATTTGAGGTTGTTCGCGTCATTTGTGACAGCTACAACAAAGGCTCAGTCAAGAAGCTGGACATCACATGAAGAGCTAACTTACCGACAACAGCGCCAACGACGTCGTTGGAAAGGGGAAGGGGCGATGCTAATGCAGGAGCAACAGCAGCCAAAGCAGCAAAGAGCGCAAAGGATTTAGATAGCATATTGGCAGTGGGGGGCGATTGAAGGAAGTAGGGATGACGTGCGCAAAGGAAGGGCAGAACGAGAATCGAAGACGAGCAGTCTGAAGTTGGATGGTTTGAGCACCTGTACTTTATAGTGCAAGACGAGCTTACCGAGATTCGGTCTCATGGATAAGGTCCCGAGTAATACGAACGGCCATTTGCCATAAAACAAAGAAGCAAAAGAAAAACTAAAAGGAGTTGTAATGTTTGTGGTGAGGGATGTCTCTCTACCAATCAGATTGCTTGTTTAAACGTAAACCTACGTAAACTCAGCATGAGGGCTGATCGGCTTTTATGCAAGCCTAGAATGCATAATTTTTTAGACCGCGCCACTGATGGACTATTCTCGAGAATTTTTTTAGTAAAACACTAAAAATCATGGAAAAATAGTATATGATACGTTTGAGGGCATAATAGGCCAATCATCTCCAGAGCCCTCGGTTGGTGTAGTGCGCCCACCCTAAGTGCGGTGAGCACGATCCCTCGCACCTCCGAGCTAAAAAGCTATGCGTCCATACTAAATATTGACAGATAAATGCGGCAGCTTTACGAGAAATAACGTGATAGAGAACCAACGTTCTAAGCGGTAGCGACGGAATCGATCAAGTCGAGTACTACTAGGTACGACTTTACGACTTCTGCAGTACGTACTTTTTGCTCGTTTCCTTGACGCCTGCTTATGACACCAACTTGACCTCTTTTGACGATTGGTATTATCATGCGCCGCATCCTGGTGTGCACATCATCATCATCATCTACCTCAAGGTATCAACAAATCACACCGGAGTATTTTGATTTACTCGGATCAGAAAGGAAGCTGATCAGCTACCAAGTAGAATGGTCAGAAAAACCGGATAGAACGTACGTACCGAGTTACCAAGCCAAATTCAGCCCGAGTTCATGATGCTTCTGCGAATAGCAATAAATGGTGGGTGTTCACGATATTTTCGCAATGAATAATAAAAAGTAATTATTCGGTTTTAATATCGACAGAAACAGACAATGAAACCCTCCAGCCTACTGCCTCCTCATGACACATATTACTTACCAGGAATATTTGTATATCCCCATGTGAGTACACAGTGCAAACTGCAATCGTTCATGTACTTCATGGCTCGAAGATGCCATTCTCTCGCCGAAATCACCACTTCGAACGAGTACCGGAAATGCTGCGGGCGACTTCGGACTTAAACTTAGCTGTATCTTGCATGTACATCTAGGTCACTTGCATCGCCAAGCCTCCTGTTTCCATTCGAGTCTCTGATATGAAGGATTGAATCATTGGTTGTCTTCATCTTAACCTGCACGAGTCAGTGAACTACTGAAAATAATACCAATTATGAGGTATTCGCCTGCCATGACTGAACGCAAAATCTGTACGTACTTCAATCGCCTGTTTCCTTGACGCCGATTGCACTCTCGCAGGCTTATGAAAATAACTTGACGTCTTTTGTTGATACCAATATTAAATATGCGTCGCATCATGTGCATGACCCTTCAAACTTCAAGTTATGAGCATATGATGATCCTACCTATTTAGATTGATCAAGTTGTGTTGTATATCAACATATCACATCGGTGTATTTTAATTTGCTCCTTGTGGGAGGAAAGGAAGCTGCTCAGTTACTCGGTCGCTCAGTAATATGGCAAAACGTACGCATCAAATTCAGCGTCAGTGCATGATGCACGTCAATAACAATGATGGGGATTCACCAGATTTTGGCAATGAATGATCAGTGTATTATTATCATTTTCAATATCGACAAAAACAAACCACAAAACCTCCGGCCTGGGCCTCCTGAACATTTGTATTTCCCGTGTGAGTACTCGATGCCACGCTGCAAACTGCAATCGTCTACTTCAAATTCATCATCGCTCGAAGATGCCCCTCTCTCGCCGAATTCACGACCTCGAACGAGTATCCGAAAGGCTGTGGGCGACTTTGGACGTAAAGTTAGACCACTTACATCACCAAGCCGGTGGTGATTTCCGGCTTGATCTCAATTATGTCTCCGTTCGAGTCTCTGGCATGACTAATGCGCAAGACAGCCAGTATGGCGGCCGTCGCAGTCCACAGACTGTTATCTACAAACCTAAATCATTAGTTATCTTACCAGGACGAACGCGCCTGTACGAATCAGTGAGCGACTGAAGACCATACTAATTGTGAGGTATTCATCTGCCATGCCCAAAGGCAAAGTGGTGGACCAAATGGACCTTCAGCTGCCCTTCGGCCGTGAAATGGCGAGTGGGATCGAAGCGTGATGCATCAGGAAATACGTTTTCGTCACGAGACAGTGACCTAAGTCATGCTCAGCCGAGCATTTAGGCACACTGCATCTTACATACCATTGATTGACCATCACCATCGTACCTAATTGAACTATAGATCACTCAATGCAACTCTGATTCATATGACGAACCTTTGGGTATAAAGTACCCGTCGTAAACATCATCATCTGTTGTCACATGAGCTACTCCTGTGCAAGCAGTTAGCTACATAATTGCGTAAACATCAAGGCACATCGCTTGACCAACCTAAAGGAAAATGAGAATACCATCTTAGAACTTCATAGAGAACGGCATCAAGGTAGGGTAACGATGGTCTATCATCAATAGACGGCATTTTATCGTGCATCACGACTTGATCAATTTCTGCACGAGCCCTGGCTTGGACATCGGGATAAAGCATCATAGCCATTGAGAATATGTGCAATGCAGATGTAGACTGAGGGACACCAAGGTAAGGGAAGAAGTGATAAAGATTGCCTAAACCAATGACTCACTATGTTTATGCCCGCTAGGACACCATGTCCGCATCAAGTAATGAACCCCGTGTCTTGAAAAAAAACAATTACCTATGTATCCCATCAATGCCACAGCTTTCATTGTGTCTTCATCAGCACCATGGCCAGCTTGGCTGAGAAAGCCGGTGACTAATGATTTCGAAGCAGTGCCATTTGCCTGCAGGTAAGTAGATCATGTAAATCAAATCTTCCATCAGCGGTGATAAAACGTACCATCCGTGCCTTCACCTCGTCGAATGGCTCATCTAAAAGCTGTTGACTTAATTCTCTACAGCGCCCCATCAGGGCATGGGCACCACCAAAACACCAATCTGGCAGCCTTTTCACTGCAAGTGACCGACATGCCAAAAGTTCAAATCAACGTCATTGATAGCATTGGCGTACTCACGGAAAAGAAAGACCGTGAAGATGGCAGCCTTCTCCGGAGAAATAAGATGTCTCACAATATCCAAGAGTTCTTGCGTACGCGTAAAGAATGGGTCTTAAGGTGTCCATATGTCACAGCCATAATCAGTGATGCCGTGTATCTGTGACAGTTATGTGATTGTCAGCTGGGTCGGATGTTACAATATCAGGGACGAACGCTTGAATGGGTTCCTGTAGGTCACCGGTGGCTTTCAAAAGATCGAACATTAGTTCATTCGCGTGACGAGAGTACATATGAGAAAGAGGCTTCAGCCCTAAGGACTTGATGAAATATCTTGCGATATTGCCGCAAAGTCTCGCCATACCAGTATTGAATCCGATCTACCTCGTCAGCCAATCAAGAATAGGCCGGATGAAAGCAAGACGTACATTTCACTGGTGGGAATGACGGGGGGTTCCGAGAATTGTAGAACACTTGTCTATTGACTCCCGTGCAATTGACTCAGAGTTTATGATGATCATGTCAATCCCAAGGATGCGAGCATGGATGATTTTGCCTAAGAAAAGGGATAAAGTTAAATCCAAGGGCGTGAAAAGTTGATCCACCCCCCATATGTCTTTCCCCATGTACTATATGTGGGCCAAGGTCGTTTGATGTCCAATTGCAGCGCATTACCCAGGAATGGTAAACCACGAGGGCCAGGCGGCAGAGCCAAAGGGTGAACGCGTCTGCGGCTCAGACATAAAGCGGCAATCAGAAAAACAACTAACGAGGTTACTGCAGCGAGAATACGAGCAGAGAACATTGGGAAAGATCATTGTTGACTGAGACGTTCGTTCGCCTTATAAGGGGGTCCTTGACATCCGAAGATCGGAGAGCTACTTGCACGAATAGGGATCCTGAAATTCGCGCCAGGTAGTACCTATCGAGCGCTGATGTACTCATCCAGTCAACGTCCATTGCTGAAAACCTGGAGTCACTATGTAGGCTATTGACAAATCCACACTCTCGACTCAGAGCTGCTGTTTAGCGAAGTCAGGATCAACTGCGGAAGATTTGGTGAGTTTTTCTCAGTTGTCTGAATTCTTGTTGTTGAATAGCATACATATTTTAGAAACATGCTACTCAACTGCTGGTTGCTTGAAGCTATCAAGACTGCAATTTGGAACTTCGTTTTCTTCATGGGCATGTAGTACCAACTCGCAGTGCTACTCTTCTGATCGAAATTTATAGCGTATATAGCGATACCACCGGGTTGAAAACCTCCGGCCTGGGCCTCCTGGACATTTGTATATCCCGTGCGAGTCCTTGATGCCACGCTGCAAACTGCAATCGTCCACTTCAAATTCATCATCGCTCGAAGATGTCCCTCTCGCTGAATTCACGACCTCGAACGTATCGGAAAGGCTGTGGGCGACTTCGGACGTCAAGTTAGATGTATCTCGTGGACATCTAGGCCACTTACATCACCAAGCCGGTGGAGATTTCCGGCTTTACCTCGATCATGTCTCCGTTCGAGTCTCTGGCATGATCAATACGCAACACAACGAGTATGGCAGCCGTCGCAGTCCACAGACTGTTCTCTACAAACCAACGACCTGCCGGAGAGGACAAACGCGCCTGTACGAGTCAGTGAGCGACTGAAGATGATACTGACTGTGAGGTATTCACCTGCCATGCCCAAAGGCAAAGTGGTGAACCAAATGATCCTTCAGCTGCCCATCAGCCGTGAGATGGCGAGTGGGATCGAAGCGTGATGCATCAGGAAATACGTCTTCGTCACGAGACAGTGACCTAAATCATGCTCAACTCAACCATTTAGGTGCATCGCATCTTACACACCATTGATTGACCATCACCATCGTACCTAATTGAACTATAGATCAATCGACGTAACTCTGATTCACACGACGAACCTTTGGGTATAAAGTACCCGTCGTAAACATTCCTGTGCAAGGAGTTAGCTGTAAACACTGAGGCACGTCACTTGACCAACCTAGGGGAAAAGGAGAATGCCATCTTAGAACCTCATAGAGAGCGGCGTCAAGGTTGGGTAACGATGGTCTATCATCAATTTTATCGGGCATCACGACTTGATCAATTTCTGCACGAGCCCTGGCTTGGACATCGGGATAAAGCATCATAGCCATTAAGAATATGTGCAATGCAGATGTAGACTGCGGGACACCAAGGTAAGGGAAAAAGTGATAAGGATTCCCTAAACCAATGACTCACCATGTTTATGCCCGCTAGGACACCATGTCCGTGTCAAGTAATGAATCCCGTGTCTTGGAAAAAAACAATTGCCTATGTATCCCACAGCTTTCATCGTGTCTTTATCAGCACTGTGGCCAACTTGGCTGAGAAAGTCGGTGACTAATGATTTCGAAGCAGTGCCATGTGCCTGCAGGTAAGCAGATCATGTAAATCAAATCTTCCATCAGCGGTGATAAAACGTACCATCCATGCTTTCACCTGGTCAAACGGCTCGTTTAAAAGCTGTTGACATAATTCCCTACAGCGTCCCATTAGGGCATAGGCTCCACCAAAACACCAATCTGGTGGCCTTTTCACTGCAAGTAACCGACGTGCCGAAAGTTCAAATCAACGTCATTGATAGCATTGGCGTACTCACGGAAAGGAAAGGCCGTGAAGATGGCAGCCTTCTCCGGAGAAATAAGATGTCTGGCAATATCCAAGAGTCCTTGCGTACGCGCAAAGAATGGGTCTTAAGGTGTCCATATGTCACAGTCATAATCAGTGATGCCGTGTATCTGTGACAGCTATGTGATTGTCAGCTGCCAGGTCAGATGTTACGATGTCAGGGGCGAACGGTTGAATGGGTTCCTGCAGGTCACCAGTGGCTTTCAAAAAATCGAAGAAGTTTATTCGCGTGACGAGAGTACATCTCGTGGTATGAGACAAGCTTCAGCCCTGAGGACTTGATGAAATATCTTGCGATATTGTAGCAAAGTCTCGCCATACCGGTATTAAATCCGATCTACCTCGTCAGCCAATCAAGAATAGGCCGGATGAAAGCAAGACGTACATTCACTGGTGGGAATGACGGGGCGATCTGAGTAAATCGATGAACGCTTGTCTATTAACTCCCGTGCGATCGATTCAGAGTTTATGATGATCATATCAATCCCAAGGATGCGAGCATGAATGATTTTGCCTAAGAAAAGGGACAAAGCTAAATCCAAGGGCGTGAGAAGTTGATCCATCCACCATGTCTTTCCCCACGTAGTATATGTGAGCCAAGGTCGTTGGCATTTAATTGCAGCGCATTACTAATGGTAAACCACGAGGGCCAGGCGGCAGAGGCAAAGGGTGAACGCGTCTGTGACTCAGGCGCAAAGCGGCAATTATAAAAATAACAGCGAGGTCACTGCAATGAGAATACGAGCGGAGATCATTGGGAAAGATCATTGTTGAGACTGAGGACGTTCGTTCGCCTTATAAAGGTGGTCTTTGATATCAGAAGATGAGAACTCGGATCCTGGAGATCACCAGTCACCACTTGCACGAATAGCGAAACTTTTAGGACAGAAGGCTATAAGTCTTTAGGAAGACGCTTAGTTTTGTAGATAGTAGTGCGTTGACAATAGGCGATACATAGTTCCTAAAACATATATATGCTATTTATACTCCGATACTCCGAAGTTCCGCTATGCTCGACTCGTTACTCTCAACAGGAAACTCACGCTAGCGCTGATGTACCAGTCAACGCCCATCGCTATAAACAATTAGCAACCATAAGCTAAGTTGAATTGAATAAGCAATGTTATCGCATCGAATACCTAGGGTATCGATCTGAGACATCTGCACCACCACAATGACAAACAATTGGATTGTCATAAAGTGAAGATACCAATCGTCTGAGCGCTCTGACGCTGTTATAAGATGATTGTACATAACCCAACATCGTACTGATCACTCCCGGAATAGGTTTTGTCGCTGTCCAAAGAACTCGAATCTGTTGGCACAAGAATATCGGTGATCGCATTGGTCGATGCGGCTTTGTTGCAGGGATCTTGTATAGATGACCAAACTCACTCTGCATCGCGAGTAGACGATTAGCATCATATTCTCACATTCAACTGTATTGCTTACCCATCGTATCAACTACGAAGGACTCAACCTCTTTCGTACAATCTATCATCACTCAAAACAACACGCGTTTCATGCCACTCAAGACCAGTGATAGACCACAGTGGACCACCTGTCAAAATCGGCAGTCAAAGAGAGACGAACAAAGACACATGCCACTAGGTTTGCACACTGACCCATTACAGGCACTGTGGATGGTCAAACGCGCCAAAGCCGTCCACAGTGCTTGGGATATAAAGATGCGCCTCGCAGTATCTATGGGAGTCACCACAAATCCCTCACGCCGTCTTGCGTGTTTCATCCTTGACTCCAGTCTTGCAAACTATGGAAAACATACCCATCCAAACAGTCATAACGCGCTCCGGTAGCGCTACTTCAACGAGTATCAGCAATGCTTTGGTACCCTCTCCCACAGACAGACTCACTCCAGCCGAGCGTAAGGCCTTTGGCAAATCAGATAACAAGGCTGCCAAGATCCTCGGTATTACACTCACACGCAATCATGTGGACCAGGATGGGAGACTTGCTCGAGTGCTATCTGCAGATCAAGAGAATCCCCAAATTGGCAACACCCTAGGAGAGATGATGGGTCTCATAGGAGCGAAGCGTGCACGTAGCCGTAATTCAAGCGTCTTTAGGCCACGTAAGGGCCCACAACTTGCTTCAGGTATGGGGATGGACTTGGTAGAGAGGAACAAGAGGCGCAGAGTGGCTGGAGAGTATACGCAACGCGTGATCTTGGGACCCTTGCGCTCTAACGGGCCACTGCCGAGGAAAGCGAAGAATTACCGACTACCGTCGGCGACGACAGTGCATGCTCGTTCTTGGATCCTAGTGACATTGAGGAGACCGAAACACCTCTAGCAGAAAATAATGAAGAAGAGCTGGAAGATCTATTCGACAGTTCAAGAGGCTTTGTTTGGGACGTCCAAAATCCGTTTGCCACGCCTCCCAATACCGTCCTTCAGCAATATGTCAAAGCAAGGCGGCTTGGTGACACGATTGGGCCCTTTGATATTGCGCCGGTGGCATCGTCCTGCTACACAACTCCATCACCCGAAGAAGCAATTCCGGCACTCCATTCCGATGACTCGTTCAACGACATACTTTGTCCGGCGGAACGAGCTTACTTGGATTTTTTGATTGCACAAGACGAAGCTGAGGAACAGCCAAGGGAGAAGAGAAGGCAAAGAAGAGCGGCGGTGCGGTCGAGGAATAAAATGTTGGATGTGTTAGGAGCGGAGGCACGACAAGCTATCGATGGGCAATGTTAGCCTTCTGTTGAAAATGTATAATTACTATAATATGCCTATATATTCAATCACTGTAATGACAGAGACTCGTGCTTTGAAGGAGACGCCGACGAGTTGTGGGGAAGACAGGCGAGCGAACAGAGCTAGGTACGATCTCAACTTCTATTCAAGAACTCATATTAATATTAACGTGCTTTGTACCTAGTAGTCACGCTAGTCAGCTAATGCTAACGTACAGGAAGGACTTGTCTCAGCTTCTATTCAAGAACCGAGATGTTCATATGTTACGGCGCTTGAAGTGAACAAGGAACAAGATAAAACACAACTCGTTGACATACATCAGCGCACCGCTGCCCATTTGGCCTGCGCTCGGACCACTGTCTCTCCCTCGTACCTATCTCGGATCGTTCGGCCTTTTTCCTCTCTCCCTTGTCCGATTCTTCAGAGTTCAACACGAGTCGTACTCAGTTGAACCGCTTCAAGTTAGATTGGGACCAACTGGCTTGAAGCTTGAATTCGGCAGGGAGTCACATGACATGTTTAGCATCGGCGTTAAGTCAAGTCTCAACTCTCTTAACGCCGCAAAACGCCGCAAACTCGGATGCAACACATTGCCTCAAACGCGTCCCTCTCGACTATAGTATTCGTACCGTACATCTAACTTCAAGTTATATTCGTCACCATATCCATATCTCCCTAACACAGCCCACAGAGCACCGCGTAACACTTTCCTTTGTTTGCAGCGGTAATGATATAAATACAGAAATTCCCTAATTTGTCCACTGACCGGAAAATCGTCCTACACTTCGAATCTTCCATATCAAAGGAAGCCGTCAGTAAGTAGTACCGCCAAGTTCGAATGGAAGCCATCTATCTTTGGAATCCGGAGAGCGGTCATGGCATCACTTACGAAACAAAAATTAGCATATAAGTGACCTACTCCGCACGTCCGATTTAACGTTCCCTTACCTCAGATCTCCTACAGAATTATCATCAAAGAGCAGAATGCGCATTTCAGCTCTCCCCACACTCTTTTCCAGCTTTTTTCTTACTGAGATGGCGTTTTGTATCCCTTTATTGACTCCAGGTAGGGGTTATGCTCCTGATACCCGTGGTGAGCTTCTTTTTAAACCATTTCTTGATTATGGCTAATATGTTCATGTTTTCGCTTACGATCTTGAAGAAATTCTCGGTTTACAAAACATCCGCATCATGGACGTTGTAACTAGCCCTATCGGAATATTCCTAGGGGAGTTGAGCATGCCAACCTTGCGTGCAATGCAATTGCAGATAGACGATTATTGTTCCAAATTTCCGTGTCCTATGCCAAGTAAGTGTGAATAAGCTTATTTGTCCAGAGCTCATAAGCAATACCCAGGAGGGACATCCGAAATTTAATATTTGCATCAGACAGCAAGAGTTGTCCTCGCGGCGTTGCAAGACTTTCAATCGTATACCCTTCGAATTGTTGTATCTCTGGCAGGCATGCTATGTTCCAGTCTATCGTTGTTGTTCTAACATTTCAAATTATTTGCAAGTATATAACATGTAACTCAAGCTGGAGGAGTTTGTTTGCCTCACATAGTACATTGAAGTTACTCGTGATATAGGACAACAGGCCGTTGTAGTTTCTTGCACAAAATTCTTTGTTGCACAGCTTATATTATACCTATTACCAGCCATTGGAAGGCCTTACTTTCACCTTAATGGAAACGAACACTTGTCTTCTCGCTACCTACCAACTTGGGTCCTGCGCCGTGTCATGAAAAGTGTGATAGTCGCAAGTGTTGATACAGACTGATCAATCGTAGTTATCGTACAGCCATTGCTTAATAACACAGAGCGCATATGTGGGTGTTATAGCGACACTGCATGCAACTGTATCTGCTTAACAAACCTATAACAACAATCGGCGGAAAGCTACCAGACTAAGGAAATCTGGCGTTTCACAACTCGTCGGATGAACCGGGCATCCTCTACTGACTCATCACACTTATGCTAACATTGTTCAGAAGGTCATCGACATCTGAATGAAATACCATCAAATACTAGCCACCAAATTGGATAAAGACGGTACTGACCAACATCAATGCTAACCAGGCTGCTGTCATCGCGCTTTTGGCTGAGGAGATCGACAACATCTCCGATGAAAGATTTAGCTAGGAGGGACGCCAAAATAGATAAATGCCTACTAGCGTCAATGTTGACTCTAACAATCAAGTCATCATGTTGATCCAAAGCATTCACGGTACGGTTGTTGAGAATATTGGCAATTACTGGACCACATCATCAGTAAGGAAACGGGCAGTTTGACGCTCAGTGAACTCACATACACTCACATCACGCTTCGTAGGTGAGGCAGCAGCACAGGCGACAATGTTGAGGGCGCAAGCGAGAGTAGCAACGGAGTGGAACAACATGGCAATAGTGGCAGCAGTAAATAACACAGGAGACCACTGGTAAACCAGAAGATCAGTGATAAATGTTAAACACTTGATCCTCATCATGAGCTATCTTTTATACCTAGAGTGTAGAAACGGGCATCGGCGAGAGACACAACCGAAGATCAGAAGGAATGCATGGACAGTCACTAGTGCTCCAACTATGAAAGATTCACGCGAATGATCTCTAAAGTCGAACAAGATAAAGAGTTGCCAGTGATAGAACTCTTGGTTATACACTCGCCAAAGCATACTAGAACTGAAAACAATTCGGCTCCTGCAAGAAGACATGATGTCGCAGCGAATACAAGGATTCTGACGTAGTAGTAAAGCTGTCAGGTCAACGTCAAAAAGCATCTGGCCATGTCAACGGACTCACAAAAATGCATGCATCGATTTTAGCTTGATACAAGACTCTTTTGATTCGAATACGAATAACCTTGCATAATCCAAACATAGATGGAGTCATATCCGGTGATGATAACTTCCTCTAATATGGCAATGCATGGCTTACCTTCGGTAAAATCTAACCATCATGGATCTGAAGATGGCGTGTCCTGGGTCTCTTCATGAGCACTAGTATATTATTCATGTATTCTGGAAATGCATGAGCACAAGGAGAGATATGAGCAAGGTTGCATAAGCGGAGAAAACCAAACGGTTAGAAGGAAGTCAATGCAGCTGCTAATGACTCACCGCAACGTCCCCCCGCCCTGAATCTAGAGGATAAGCCAGTAAAAATTCAATACCTGGGGACCACGTCACTGACTCAGAGTATACCCTATTTCCTTATCCGCAGGGTAATCATCAGGACCGCTACTCTGGTGTAGAATGGGTGAGTCAGTGGTGTGCAAGCCGTCGACTTGGATTTAGTCTCAAGGCTTTCAAGTTGATCTGATGGACTTCAGAATAGAGACTGCGTAGTGCAGGAGACGTTCGCTGGTTGCCCACTGAGATTTGTTTTCTACATACACGCATTTTGCAAGTACTTAGTGTAGTTTTAACTTTGGATGCAGTCGATCGACGATAAGGCCATGGGCGTTTACATAAGCGAACCCCCGTGAATAGCAAGTTTTCGTACGGTATATTACGGTCGGCTCGTTTGAATACAAGTTCGGGGCATGATAAACAGACCTGGGAATACGACGACTTATCGATATATCAACATGTCATTAAAAGCTATTAAGTGGTATATTGAACAGATGTTGAAAATATCGTCCGTTAGAAGGGCACTATCTCGGGTGCATGCATCTGAACGGTATGGTGTAATTTACTTGCGACGAGCTAACTTCTGCTTGAGAGAGGAAAACACGCTGACAGTGCGAATGCGCATGAAATATGTGAGCCAGAAAGTCGCAATAACCTAAAGAGTACGTCAGCACCAGATCTGAGGGACGAAGTGCAGGCAGTAACTCACGTTAAACGCAATGAATCCAAAGATGATACCCAAGTCACGCCAGTGATCACTGAATTTGATGTTGAACCTCGAGTACAAATACTCATCCGTAGTCGTGTAGGGGCAGTACTGGCAGATCTCTGAAGCTCCGGGATCCGTGAGGTAGCCACCAGCGAATTCAATGAACGGATTCAAGTACGCGCCGCAAGTCAGACCATTCGGCGGGTTAACGGAGACTAATTCCGTGGAGGCGCAGTTGATAGCTTGACCGCCAATGGCTACGAGAACTAACATGAGGACGATTGTTCAGCAAGAAATCATTCACGAACCTTGACCAAGGAGGCCTTGGATCATGTACGTGAAAGGAGAGGCCCTATACATCCATCTCCACCAATTCAGCTCGAAGAACGGCTGGATGACGCCATCACTGGTGGACTGTTAGCGTGAACTCGGGTGGCTCAAAGCGTGCATCTCACAAGATTAGGATAAAGATAATAAGAGTTGTGAAGCATATGGATGCAATTGGAGGGGTTGGCGACATGGACGCAATAGCATGTCCAAACGTGGTGTAGTAGAACGGGAAGGTGACGGCGAGAATGAGGAACGTGTAGCCTGCCCGGTCTGTGGGGTATCCAACGGTCCAGTACCAGCAGAAAAAGAACATCGCAGAACTTGTCACATTAAAAGGAAGCTCAGTGACAAGCTGAGATATGACGAGGGCCGTCCAATTATACATTCTAGTGGGACGTTCACGTATCTCGTACACGGTGCGAATCTCGATATAGACGGCCATGAGCTGATGGATGAGGGCAACGCAGATCACAAGGGAGAGGAAGATTGACTGAAAAGGAGTGAGAAAGTGATTGGACGAAGAATCTAAATTGATATGCTTACGAATAGCTTATCTTGGGTGCCCTGCAACGAGTCCTTTGCATGGAAGAATGTGAAACCCACAAGGAGACCACCAACGATATTAAGCAAAAACTTGGAGCGAATATAAGCAGGATTGCGCCAGTACGCTTGAAAATTCCTCTGAGTGAGCACATTGAACTGGTGCAACCACGATGTGGCGAAAACAGGGTGCCGGACTCGGGCGTCAGGCTTCTGTGGGTGAGAACGACCCTGTTCATGCAGGCCGTCGACATGATCTTGAAGCGCCGCCGCTTCTGGCGAGCGCTTCCACACACTGTACCAATCAGTGGTGGAGACCGCAGTTGCTCCGGCACCTATTACATCAAGCATGTATTCCGCCCTTTAAATTCCTGGTAAGCACCTGACTCACATGATTACACCTTACTTACGGATTGTCATCAGAGCCGCAGCGTGGAGCACCATTACGCTCAAAGTAGTTCAGCATGGTCGACGAACTCTCGCCAATGTCGCCAAAGTAGACTGTCTGTCCACCCTTGCGGAGGAGTAACAATCTGTCGAAGACCTGGAAGAGCTCCGCCGAAGGTTGATGGATTCTAGTACAGCTCATAAGCGTTGAAAAACTCTCATGTTAAAATGTTACTCACGTGCAGAGAATGGCCTGACCACGGTCAGCAAGCTCACGAAGTACCTGTACGATAGCCCAGGCAGATTGAGAGTCAAGACCGGATGTGGGCTCATCCAAGAAGAGTAGAAGTTTAGGCTGTTGGTCTCTTAGCACAATTGTAATTTGAAGAAATTGCGTTCAAACCTTGGCGGCGAGCTCCACTGCAATAGTGGTGCGTTTACGGTACTCAACCCCAAGGGAGCCAACGATAGCATCGGCATGGTCCTCTAGACCACACATCTGAAGGCACTTGTCAACGCTACACTGGAAAGTTAGGTGGGTGACGGTCACAGGGAGAAATCGTACGCACTATGCTTCCTTGTCAGCGAGAGGAACAGACTGTGGCTGGCGAAGATTAGCAGAGAAAAGGACCGCTTCACGGACAGTCGCCTCGGGAAGGTGGGTGTCGAGTTGTTGGCAGTAACCACTAAACATGACAGTCAGGTGAGATCAGATAAATTATGACGACACTTACGTCTGAGCCTGGAAGTCTATGGGGAGCGGCTGTCCGCCAAATAATCGCTCACCAGTTATCACACCCACACCGGCACGTTGTGCAAGAACATTCAAGAGCGTAGTCTATAAGTAGTCAAGTAAATGGTATGCGCGATTGGTATCATAGGAAGACATACCTTGCCAGCCCCAGACTCACCCATTAATGCGGTGAGTTTTCCAGGGACGACGAAGCCCGTGACATCATCAAGAAGGCGTTTCATCCCTCCTTCAACTGGAACTTCATATTGCAGGTGCTGCCACGTGAAGAGGTGCTCAACCTTGGGATTGTCGACAGTTGAGGGGTCAGCTACCCCAGAGTGAGATCTAGAACGAAACTCGGTATCAGCCTTTTCCTCATCGGGGACTTTAGAATTCCCATTGACAGCGTCAGATCCCTGCTTGAAGAGAACGACAGCACTGTCTATAGCAGACACAGTATTCAACTCTGTGGCAACTAGGAGAATCACCAAGAACCCAACGAAGAAGGCGCAAAGGATACCGAAGTTCTACGACGATGTTATAAGCCATTCGCAAAGTATAGAGTGACCACCCTACCCTCCAAAGTTGACTATACAAAAAGTCAAACGTCAATGCAACATAGGGGCTACCATCAACGAAACGCTGCCCGGGTTGCGATCCGACAGTTGTGCAGACCTGATTTGCAAGCGTAACATTCTCGTACCCCGGACCCTGTGGGATAAGAGTGGAGCAAACTCCGTCGAGCGTATGGAATTCGTTCACGATGAGTCCACCGAACGCCCACCACAATGGCTAAGACAGTAACGTCAATGTTGAACGAAGAAAAGTGTCATACAAGGTATGACGTACGTTCAACCACATAATCCACCGCAAGCCTTTTGTAGCAGTTGGCCAAGGAACTGTGTATCCACCATAGAGCGACATCAAGAGAATGAAAATGCCACTAAAAGCTATTGCGCTAGAACGTGTTTTAAAGCTTGCAGCAATAGCTCTGAAGAATGATTTCATGGTTTGTGACATTGTGAAGATGAAAAGGTAAAAAATGCTATTGTGCAACAGGGTGAGCATTAATGCGGAGAAGAGACGACTTCAAGGACTTACAAAAACTGCGACGCAGTACGTTGCAACCCGACCAAGAAGTAAAGTATTACACCAAACACAAATTGGACGATTATGGTGACCGGAATATCAACTATGGTGTGCGCGAGACTCTGAATAAAAGGGTGGTGTAACGCGGCTTTCTGGTGACGAAGTACGATAGGACGCTGGAAGAAGAGCGAGGGGACTTCTGAAACGGATGTGATAGCATTGAAGAAGAGGCAGCTGAAAGAACCGTGAGGCACAAATTATGTGAGGGCAGAGGAAGATAGTTACAAGAACAGAACACCTTCACGAGAAAAATAGGCCAAGCTGTTATTTGGAACGTTCAGAAAGACGGTGCCCATAATTATTGCTTGAAAGATTTGGGAACTATCATCTGACATTACTAAGGGCGGGTCAAACAAAAATGTCACTTACGCCAATCGTATAAAGAACTCAAGCCTATCACCAATGATGACTTGTACGCGGCGCTTCATGACCGTTTTGACTTGCTCGAGGACAGATGTCATATACACAGTAGATGTGTTGCCATGTTCAGCTGCCAAGCTGGCAAGATACGCCTGCTTATGTTCGTGATTACCAACGTATTGCTCGCAGCGCTGTTCAACGGCTTCCTGATTCTGACGACCGAGGTCAGAATCCTTGAAGTAGCTAGCCAATTCATCTGATGTTCGCGGGATAGGGCCCGCATGTCCAGGACGGATTTTCCTCCCGTTCGGGTCCGTAACTGATAATGATGGTTATAAGGCGATACAAGACAATCGCGATGCCATACCTGTAACCAGGAAGTCGGGAGTGGTCTGTCTGTCATGTGGTTCGAAGCCCAGACGAATGAAATAATCTTTGGCCGACTTTGCTGGACCAAAATAGGCCATTTTCCCCTCTGCGATAACACAAACCTTATCAAATAGGTTGTATAATGGCTCGCCCGCCTGGTAGAGGGAGACAACCGTCGTTGTGCGTTTGATGTCTGTAATCTGACGCAATGTGCGGACAAACTCAAAGGCAGTCGAGGAGTCTAGTCCACGAGTAGAACTGAATGGAAAAACAAGTTAGAAGCATGACACCTTGGATGATGATAACACCTTACTTATCCCACATACCAACTGAGCCTGCAGAGCCTAAAGATTCTGCGATAGAAACTCGCTTTCTCTCGCCGCCGGAAATACCTTGGATCTGAGCATTACCAACTATTGTGTGTCTTGAATTATAGAGGCCAAGAACTTTCATAAGCATCGTGGTGGTATCCTCAACATAGTCGTCGCGCGTCTGGCCGGAACGACGAATTGCAGGAGTACGGTTTCTAACAGCGAAAGAGAGCGTCTGGTCGACGGTCAGCGTCGGGAAATGGATATCATCCTCTGGACAGTAAGTGATATCGCCACGGAAGGAGTTATATACCTCCTCGGGGGTGAATGAATCATAGAAAATCTGACCCTCGACAGCATGATACTCCCTGTGTTGAGTAGCGAGCGTCTTGAGGAAGGTTGAGCATCCTGCACCAGGACGGCCAAGAACCACTGTACGGAAGCTCAAGCTCAAGAATGGAGACCGAGGAAAGGGCTGTGCTTACAAAGCATTTCACCAGGAGTGACCACACCCTCGAATCCAGACAAGATATCTCTAACTGAGGGTTGGCGAATTCCTCTTATCTTGGCGAGAAACGTGGACGGATGGAAAATTGCACCCACGGTGGGCTGGAACGAGGTGCGCGAACCTGCACCAATGACACGCAAATCCTTGAATACGACACCAAGTTGGCGGTCCTTTATACCTTCATCTTGACGGCTAATGGAGAGATAATGGAATGTTGGATTAGATAGTTTTATAAATAGCCACAGAATACTTGCTGTTTCACGTTGTCTCTGAGTGCTTGACTGAAGTCAAAGGATGAATCACTTTTCTCGGAGGGAGGTACATCTGAAGAATTTTTAATGAATGGAGGTGTAGATGTGTCCACTGGCAGGTCTGGTTCTGAAGGAAGAATTGAAGTAGTTTCCGGGCTAGCTGGGAAGTCGACTAGTCCACCGGTTTCATGGAGGGCCATGGCAAGATCGTATCAAGGAACGGGAAAAGCGGGAACATTTTCTAGAGGGAATCACGGAATATATGGTCAACGTGTTGTTCGGTTCGGCATGTATAGTCTTGATCAAACCTTTTTTACATATACTTGAGAAGCGTAGATTGGGATGTCCCGCCACTTAACATTACCGTGGGATTCATTCGTTCTTCCACCAAAACGGGTTCCGTGGGTCTTGGTAGGAGCATAGGTCTATATTAATGTTATCATTCGGAATCCGCCTTTACCTTTACCTCATGAAAAGACCCCAGTGATGTACGAATGCTCTGCCACAGATAATGGCACACCTAGAAGTGTCAAGTTTACACACCATCATAGTGGTATATTTAATCTGGATATGCATGATGTTACTGGAGTCATGCGGCACAACGCAGCGAGCGTGCTGCAGCCTGCAGGTTCATATCCTGCTCGGAGAGTTGTATTATCAAGTTAGAAGTTAAGATATCGAAGGCTAAGTACTCAACGATGCATGCATGAAGCGAAGAGTGTCTGAGGTCTTTTTAATTGTTCACCGAACGCGGTTGTGCCACACATCGGAACCTTGCGGCCCCTGACAAGAACGTTTGCACCGCTGTTATCACCGCCTCCTAGCGTTGTCCTTGTCCTACCTTATCCTAGGGACACCTGCAATGCACTAAGTACGTGGTCTACCTCATGACGCCGTGCTGGACGCTTCTAGCTCAGGCTTAAGCGCTTCCATGTATATATGAACCAAAAACATGCAACGGAACATGCATGAAATAATAGATTGTTCCACATGTTACTACCATGATTGTATCACCCTGACGTTTGATCACGGTCTACTGGGCACCAGGTGACAGGTATCATGGTACCATCATGACCGAGGAAGTCACAAGCTCCGTAACCATCAAAGTCCTGCATAGGTCAGAACCAGTGAGCATATGGAAGTGAATTTTGCAGAAATGCGATGGCAGGCTATACACGAACTTGATCTCACCAATATGTAACCCTGACATGGAGGCGAGCTAACCGAACAATTGAAAAAGGGCCATGTACGCCCCACACAACTCGACATTGCAATAGCTGTTTTGCTGACGCGAGGCCAGCATCCGACCTTGTGGAAGCTAAATAATGAGGCATGTACAACAGATCCTTGTGCTATAGACTACCATGTCCCAGGTGGCTTATTCTCCGAGTGTGATATACAAGTGTTTGCTAGTGAGCACGGCGCGTGCGCCTGGCACGATGACTATAGTCTGCGTGTTATCAATTATCATCGCAGGACCCGTGATTTCATCGCCCACGCCTAGGTTATCCAAGAGGAACACAGGCGTATCGGTCACTCGGCCGACTTTATCGAAGTATACGCTATACGTCGAATCTGCTCGACCACGTGCGACGGGCCTCTTCTCAAGCCGATCTACCTCAGAGTAGACGGACTCCCCGAGGTGGTCAAATGTCTTTCCGATTCCACGAACCTAGGGGGATCTTTACCCGGCCGGTAGCTAGAAGTTACTTGGAATAGAACTTACCTTCACGTCGTCCACGATGATACTTTTGGTATCAAGCAGGAAGCCAAACTCTGCCTTGTATACACGTCTAAACGCCGCCTCGAAGTCCTCGGTACCGTCACCGTCGCTCTCATTAGGGAGAACCATGAGCGCAGTGTCAGTGCCATCGAATCGCATGTTTAACATCCGCTCAACCCTCACACGGTCGCCTTCAAACCCCTGGCGTTTGAGTTCGGTCTTGACGTCGCTAGTAAGTTTATCAAGGCGGACGATAAGCTGCTGGCGTGTCTGCGCAGAGTAGAATGTCGATGAGGGCTCTTGGAGCTCATATGCGCTGTTGACCTCAGTTCAGGGACGAAATAAATAGCGCCGTGAGATAAGCACTTGCCGGTCTGCTAATGCCAGTCCATATGCGGACAAGATGGAGCTGTATCGATGTACGAGAATGGTCTTTATGCCAAGCAAACTTGCAATCTCGCAGGCGTGTTGACCACCTGCACCACCGAAGCTTGCGAGTCTGTGAACAGGTGTATAAGGGTAACAGAGGTGCAACACAGACACCATACGTACACATGTTTTCCCGTTGAATATCCCCGCGCCTCCGTTAGTGCACGTATGGGTCGACACATCGTCTCGTTGGCAACTTTGATGAACCTAACCTTGAGTATGAGTGTATATCACCATGAATAACCATGTTTTACGAACCCGTATACAATGTCATCCAAGCCTAGGTTCATTTCATGACTTTCGTTGATCTCTTTCGCAACCTTCTCAAAGGCCACACGTGATGCTTCTGAGTCCAGAAGTTCCTTCTCTGATTTTCCGAATATTTTTGGAAAATAATCTGGGATGAGGCGGCCTAGAAGCAAGTTGGCATCTGTAACCGCCAGCGGTCCGCCTTTCCTGGATGCAGGTTTAATTAAATTCTTCAACCTTCCGTTTCCACACACCTGTAGCAGGCAGGACCTGGTTGTGCACCAGCGCTTTCGGGTCCTGCGAGAAACAAGCCGTTTCGGAAGGTCAAGCAAGAACCTCCACCAGCTGCGACAGTGTTGATGTCTAACTGTGGAGACTGAATGGTGACTCCGGCGGTTGTCGTCTCGTAAACCACTTCGTAGCGGCCATCAAAGCGAGATACATCAGTCGATGTCCCACCTACATCAAGGCTGCGGAGTAAGAGCATAAGTCAGGCAGAGAATACTGAATAAAACATAGTATATACCCAATGATAGGGTATTTCCTGTCTGCGTCCCAGCTCGTCAATGCATACCCTACGACGCCTCCGGCTGGTCCACTTAGAATGCTCTTCAAGCCCGAGAAGTTATTAAGGTCTAAAAGTCCCCCATCACTACCCATGAACTCCACACGGGGACTCTTTATCCGTCCGTCCTTCAACTTTGCGTCAAAACCGTAAAAGAAGCCGTCTAGATACTCTCGCAAGACAGGGGTGAGATATGCGTCCGCTGTGGACGATACACCTCGAGGAACCATCTTGATCATGGGCAGCAATTGCGAAGATTCTGAAACCTGGGTAAACCCGACTTCCCGTGCGAGTTTGCCGATCTGTATTTCATGCTCGGGGAAGGTGTAAGAATGAACAAAGACGATCGCGAGGGAGCGATATCCACTGTCGTACAATCGCTGTAGGTCTTGCCTAACAAGGTCCAGGTCTGATAAATTATCATAAACGAACAGAATGCTATAATGCTATGATAAGACGCGCACCTGGTCTCTTCAAGATCCTCACTGCTTCTCCTGAGATCCCTCGAACGATATCTCCCGGGCCTTCAGCATTACCCTCTCCATCCCATCCTGGACCTCTATAGCCTCTTATAATGGACGACCCATCATCATTCCACTGAATAGCGTTCTCCTCTGACTTGGGATCCGACGTGTACCCAACAAGAGTCACACGCTCGTCCACCTCGACGACCTCGGAGTACAAAGGACTCGGGCGGCGAATGTTCAAGTCGAAGATGCGTGGACGTGACTGATTCCCGATGAGCAGGAGGTCCTTGAATCCTTTCGTAATGAGTAACGCATGACGATGTCCCTTGCGCTCTAGCAGCGCGTTTGTCGCCACTGTTGTCGACAGACGAATGTAATCTGCACGCCGGGTATTGTTAGGAGATAAGCGAACTCGAACGCATCAAGAGGAGTAGCACGGACCAATCTTGCTAGTATCAAGCACAGACCCACGGGGGATCGTCTGTCCCGTCGCAATCTCAAGCACCCTGCGGATACCCTCCGTTGGTGCATCGCCGTAGTTGGCTGTGTCTTGTGACACTGCAGGGCAATTAAGCAGCTAGAGAATATGCACCCAAGGACTCGACGCACGGAGTTTGACAATGATGTCTTTGCGTTCGTTTGGATTGTCTGGATCAGGATATGATCTGTTCCATCTCAGCTTCGAAGGCAATTGAGAAATTGAACTTGGCTTTACGCATGAATATCACAAAACGTCCCTCCTCTGTCTGCACAGATACGAATGGATCTATCGGGAACTTCAATCATGCTGGTAGAAAAGAGTCAGAAATACAGCAATGGCGAATGGGTGAGGATGATCCTTGAAACATTATAGCAGTAGAAAATAATTAGTCTTAATCTAGTGACCAAGGTCAGGTGAATTGGATCCGGAGGGCCGCTAGCCCGCAGTCGCTCAACTCATTGTTAATCGAGCAAGCATCATAAATCAAATAAATTCCACTATATAACAGGGCAAACGAGTGGGACAACATAGAAAGGGGAGGGTTATGACAATAGAGACAAACCCGGGAACATTAGCATGAGGTAGCAAAAGGCCAAGAAAGTAACAGTTTCAAAAGAATGGCGTCGTGGTGTACGTATGCTGTCGAATAAACAAATAATCCAGAGTTCACTTGACCAGTTTCGAGATACGATATTGGTCCAATTTGACGAAACGTGATTCTTTGCAACGCTTCGAGGAGATTTGGTATCGAAAGAAAACTAGGGAGCGGTGGTGGTATTTAGAATAGGATGTATGTCGATGATGTTGGGGACGAAGACCGGTTGGATGGTTCATATACACGTAGGCGTTCAAATACACATGATAGATAGACGAGTTGCATGGTGCGTTCCTCGGTGGATTGGTTTTTGGATCAATGATGGTGATAGCGAATGAAAGAAAGGCCAGCATAGGTGATTAAGGGGGTGAAGGCTATAATCACTCACTCCTCCTCTTCCTCCTCTATCACATTATGCAACGGTGCACCATGCACATACCTAGCGGGACTATCCCGCCCGTTCCCCTCGTACAACAAATTCAGAGGCTGTAGAAGTTCCTCACCCTGCGAACCTTCTGTACGCACAGGTTCCTGGATAACCTCTTCCACAGGGGTCACTACAACAGGTTCCAGCCCGACCACAGGTACGGGCGGCAACGCACACTCCTTCGTTTGAGGATGCAGTAAACTCGAATGCGCGGGAGGCCTTGATACCGGCGTGGGACTAGTCACGGACAACTTCTTCTCGCGCTCGCGGTACATCTCAATCAGCGCAGCCGTCCGGCTCTTTTCCTTAGATGTTTCTCCTTTCTCCGGCGTCACGGGTGCCACAGCTATAAGCTGCGGCATAGTCATAACTCCCATTCCCGAGTACCTGCCCTCTTTATCCTGGGCTGTGCGGTGGTCTTCGTATACCGAATCTGGCGAGTCGAGCTGGAGGGAGTGCGTGGAAGTCGGTGCATAGTCGCTTTCTTCGGTGTCCATCGAGCCTCGCAGCGGCTGGGGGTAAGGGCTTGTATCGGTTTTTACAGGCATGGTAAACTTTAACGGTGGGGGTCTCTCCCGGCTTCCATAGCGCACCTCATCTCCATCCGAGTCCTCAGCTAAGCTTATTGGGTGCGGCGAAGGCCCAGGCCTGCGTTCTGGATGGAGATCAAAGTACCCCAAGCGTTTCGGTATACTGGATGTCGTCGTCTTTGGATACGACATTACACTGTCCACATCCACATCCTCGCTCATTACGCTTGTCGCCACAACGGACTTACGTATTGCCTCAGGCTCATCGTCACTTGACGGTAACTGCGCAAGCGCCACGCCCGCAAGCACTTGTGCTACCTCGTGGCTTGCCATCTCCGGGTCTTGCATGCTCTTCTCGCGCGCATTGAACGGGCGGATTTCCGCATCCTGCCCACCCAGTCGCCGGCTGTGTGTCGCAACCAAGATATCCACCCACGCATCGTCCTTCGAGCGCCTTCTCTCCTCCCTGTCTCTCCCTCCTGAAGATGAAGATGCCATGTTATTCAGTTCATCATCTGAGTAGCTCGCCAGCCTCGTTTCAAAATCCACTATGGCCTCTGTGTATTCAGCAGGGACGGCCCCTGAGCGACGAAAACTGGGATGGACACGAAAGCGCGAAGTAAGCTTACGTGCAGATGCAGATGTCGCGGAAAGGGGTGAGCCAGAGACTCTGCGTTCAATCTTTGAGTCTCTGTCCTTGTCTTTTGCGGGCGGCACTGGTATCTTGTCCTTGTCTTTTGGCCGGGTATAGAGCGGTGCAGAGATAGTCACAGCCGGTCGAGTCGAGGGAGCTGGGCGTGGGGTGCAGGGTCGTTCGTCTGAAGTGGTGGGAAAAAGGACCCCTGCTGTACCGGACAACATCGGACCCCCACTACCTGGAACGCCAGGTATGTCTAGTGAAAGAACTTTGCTCCCATTTGATCTTAGCAGACCTTCAAATTCGACTTCGCGATATGACGGACTCTTAGGGACGTGCCCAACGACGTAGGGACGCCCATTGAGTGTAGCAGCGGGTTTCCATGCGCGAGACTTGCCTGTTTATGCAGGAAAATTAGTTGTGATTAGGAAGGGGCATCCGAGAATGAATGAGAGAGTAAGGTACAAATTGTCAGGAAATTATCAAGGGGAAGAAAGGTTGAAACTTTGAAAAAGAAATGACTACTCACTATTCGGGGACATGAACAAAAACGGCAGCTTTCGCTTCCCGCCGCTGTCCTTAGCAAGCTGCTGGCGGTATTCCAAAGGCACAAATTCCTCAAACAAGACGAGCGCTGTGCTTGTTCTTGGGTCAGTACCACTGCCAGCCGTGGGAAAGGGAGAGGATATAGGTGCAGATATCGGAAGAGACTTAAATTCAATCTAAGTGCTAGGTCAGCAAAAGGGAAAGATAAGATAAAGAAGAAAAAGCACCCACCAATGCCCAGTTACACTCCCTCTCGACCTCTGCATTCAAGATCCCGCCAACTTCCTCCCGCCAACCCCCTCCCCAAACCAAATCGCAAAACACGTCCACAAACGCCTCTTCTACCACTTCTTCCGTGCCGAGGACAGGCTCTGTGTCCCAGCCAAAAGCAGGCAAGGTCCTGGCGGTTTTCTTAAGCTTTTTGGTAATGTCAGCATTGTGCGAAGGCCACGAGGATATTGTATGGGTGAGTGGCGTGCTAAATTGGAGGGTAGCGCTTAAAGGTGCGTCTGTGCGCGTGAAACCAGTTGTAGAGAAGTCGGTCCACGTGAGAGTAGCGCGTTTTGCAGCACGGGCCTATATGTTGACAAAGGGGCGGTAAGCATTTCTGAAATCCTGGTGAATGCTACACGTACCGTGCGCGCGCTTTCCGTCAGATCAAACTGCAACTTTGTCTCATCAGCAGCGACCGCCCCAAATCCCATCATCTCAAATTCGCCCCATTTCAGATCCGTAAGACTCCTAAACCTTTCCTCACCCTCCCGTAGCCCCAGGCCCGTCACAGTATCCCTGTCATCAGACAGAGAAGACGACGTACTATTGGTCGCAGATGCCGGAGCGACACCGGGGCCGGTGTATGGGTGCACATGGGACCCTAGGTCCATACGCTTCTTGTATGCTTCTGAGTATCTCGGCGGCAGTTTCAGCGAAGGCGGGGCAATCCTTTCCCATTCCTTTGATCCTGCCAGACCATGCCCATGTGACCGATGTGCCCAGCTTGCGGCAGTGTTTACTAGATCCTGGCTATACATCCGTACATTACGCCTTACGCTTACGACACGCACCGTACGTGCACCCCTACGCGCTTGTGGGCGTTCATGCTTGGCTGAGTGGTGCAAGGCGGGGAGGGTGGAGGGATAGGAGCGGATCCATTCTTTGAGTCGGGTAGGAACACCAAGGTCAGATGTAGATTGCCAACGGATGTAGGAAAGAAGGAGATGTTCAGTGGCATTAACGGCGCGGAGGTAGTGGACATAGGTGTGGTGGAATGCAAGAGTGGCGGGACCGAGACCGAATAGCAAGGGTCCGAATAGAGGGGAGATGGTTGGAGGCGTATGTCCAGAGCTGGCGCTGTGCGCTGTGAACCGAATGAGTAGGCTCAATAGAGTGAGCAATATCGAGCGCAGAGTCGAGGGAAGAGGCGGGAGGAAGGTGGAGAAGTGTTTCGGGGGATAGTTCTGTACTGCAGAAAAGTTAGCAAGATCGTCAAATATAAAGTGAGCGCTAATGGATGAAGTAAGTGTTTGTTGTGAAGGAGTGATTGCAACGTGAAGTCGAGAAACATCAAGAATGAGGGTGAAATGAAAGAGGACAGAAAAGACGCTCACTTGCTTCGGAGTCTCGGAACTCTGTATAATGGTCCCAAGCAATAAAGCCTCTCACCGCCTGTCCACCAACAATTCTGATGACTCTGGCAAGTCCCCACCGTATGCACATACCAAGCTCGTGTGGACCTGCGAGTCTGGCTTCCTCTCTCCAACGGTGTTCCGCATCAATTCCACCCGTACACGTTTCCAGAAATGCCCTGACAAGCCTCCTAACAGAGCTAGCGGAAACATCAAGTGCCAGAGTCGAAAAAATAAATGGAGTGGTCAGTGCTCTGGTGCCTAGCTCGCTGGCCACGACGTCCACGAGACGTGCGACTTCATCGAGACCCAGTACAACGTGTCGCTGATAAGATAAGTATCCGTAGTCGTGCTCTTGCTGCTCGTGGTCGATATCTTTGGGTTCCAAATTCAAAGGGAGAAAAGACCCATCAGGAATGTGAGCGAATGGTTCTGCCTCGGGGATGCTGAGGGTTCGGTTACGTGGTTTCTGTTTCACGAGCGTACTAGGAGGGGTGCACCTGCCACTAGTGAGATCTTTCGCGGAGCTGCTACTATTTACGCGCCCAAACTCATCATAAGGTGCGTCTCGATTGCCACTGGAGTGTTTCTTGCCTGGTGTCGAAGTGGTGCGGGCTCGCGAGAATATACTGGGCATCGAGATCCGACGATTCCAGATTTTGTAGACTGCTGGTGTCGGTAATGTGTTGCGTTGTCTGGTCAAAGGAAAACTCTAAAAATGAGTGTGATCCAGTATAATTACTGGAGGTCGTCGTGATGCAGTTCGCGTTAAAACAGTGACGATGTTGTATATCCCTGTGGACGTTGAGGTGGACGACGACGCACAATTGAAATTTTGTGAGCTCGTACTGCTTGACGACGAGGAGTGAGAAAGATACGGTAACGGATTCAAACAAGCAACGGGATTTCGGGCAGCTCCAGTTTCTCAGGATCGGCGAGTTCCTTGCTGACACTGCTCTTTTTCTACACTCTCATGCATAGCCCAGGCTACCAAAAACAAGTCCCGCTCGTCGTTGAAGGTGCTCGACGACCTCTCCGAAACCCATTTCATTTTTTGTATGTTATAAGTACGTACGTATAATATACTTTTGACATCGTTGAGTATTGACATGTTTAAAGACTAATGATGCTCAGGTTGATCAATCAGTCCAGCGGCCGTACAGTTGGTTGGCTTCTGTCCAAAATACTTTCGACGATGAGCTTGAAACGCTGCGCGAATCTCAAGAACTTGTCAAGCAAGGAGTTTCACTCTTAATCATTATCACCGTGGATCATCAACGTTCCCCATCACGTTCCGTCGGACCCGTTCAAACTTGTTGCGAAAAGTACAAAGAGGACTGCAGTAAGGGGATATGATGTTCCGGCCTTGAAGTGAGAACAAGGTCACTTGTCCTAAGTTTAGTTCACCTTGACTACATAGTAGGGGTCACCGATCACCGGTCAGAACTCCACGATAAGAGGTGAGTGGAGATAGGCTGCAACAGCTTCTAGTATGACCATATTGTGACTTGTCTATACCGTCGTGACACGTCGGAGGAACGTTAATCGCATGTAATCGTATATAGGGCACGAGAGGTGAAATAAGCCAACACCGGGCCGGATGCAAAGATTCAGTAGTGGAGTGCCAGCGCTTGATTCAAGCTTCTGGTAGTGCCGTGCATACGGGCTGCGCATTTACATGGCTCGTGAAAAAAAAACAATCCCCTTGCAGCTTCACCAGCATCATCACGTACAGATGTCATCATCTTAGTAATTAATGTCGCTCAAGAACACCCCAAATCCTCAAGTTACAGTCGGAACAATTACCATCGCTCACATTCGTTTACGACTTGTAGGCATCACCTAAGTTTATAGATAAACTTTGTAACCAACTGGCGCTTTTCTGTCCTTATCAAACAAATCGGGTTTCAAACGTTTCTGCATGAAGGCAATTTGATGACACCCAATCCAATCACCGCGGAGTCGAATGTACCCTGGAATGAAGTTCGCTTTAAACAATTTATCCCGTTCAACTGTGGACATATAAAGTCCTCCCTTCCTATCTTTTCCCCCTTGCACATTTGTCACAATGCCCTCCAAGGCTAGGGGGTTATTCGAGCTCACCAGGCTTCAATTTTTTCCAGTGGGGTCCGACTTCATCTTCTGGCCTTTTGGTGAGTCAGAAGATCCATACGGAATACTACTTGTTGGTTGATTTAAATTTAAATTTGTCACATTTAGCGTGGGGCTCCCTGGCGGCATCATACCATGTGGCATTACCAATGAATGAAGTCGTCACAAACACTTTGTTCTATGCATTGTTGAGCACGCTGATACACAGTGCGGGCTGTGTCATAAATGATATGCTTGATCGCGACTTCGATCGCAAAGTTGGTACGTCAGTTTCGTCCTGACTGTCGCTAATCTCTTGACGCTATTCAATTAGAACGTTCGAAAGACCGACCTATCGTATCAGGAGCAGTCACAATGACAGAGGCCTCCATTCTTCTGACCGTGCTCGTTGCTACTATCTTTTACATGTTTTCAACCGCCGGTCATAAGGCGTGAGTGGGATCATCCAACAAGTATCAATATTTTTCTGACAAGCTTTTCTAGTCTCATACTTGGTCTTGTTGGACTCCCTGTCTGTGGGGGGACATATCCGTTGATGAAGCGTTGGGTGTATTGGCCATCTGTATACCTCGGTACGACTTTTTCGAAATTGAAACTTGTGTAGCGTCTCATCCAGTTTAAGGTTCTAGTATGAGCTTGGCCGTCCCATTCGCGTGGGTGGCAACTACGGGTCAGTTTGATTGGTGTATGATCCTGAAAGTTGCTGTTGCGTCGTGCTGGTAAGCGGCAACAAAACGTTTTTCTTTCGAAGCGCTGATGGTGCTTCCCTAGCTGGATGTGTATTTACGACGCTATCTATGCGTGTCAGGTGACTACCCCATGCTGTTTGACACTGAAACATGGGTGTTAATTACATGTCAGGACAAGAAGGACGACGAAAAAGCTGGAGTCAAGTCCACAGCGCTCAGTCTAGGCGATAACATTCGTCTTGTGTTGAGTGTAGTTGATGTGATATTTTTTGCGTGTCTTCTGTGGGCTGGGTACTCGAACGGCCAACACTTTACGTTCTACGTGATGAGTGTCATTGGGTCCTTCCTCCTCTGTCTCTGGCACATATGGTCATTTGATCATAATGATCCCCGAGACTGCTGGAAGAAATTTACAGTATGTTGAAGTGATTTAACCAGGAGCTGATTCTCATACCCTATTGCACCACAGGCAGGTCGTCACGGTGCAGGATTAATTTGTGTGGGATTGGTCGTGGATCATTACTTCAATCTTGCGTCTCTAGCTGTTTAAGCATGTATTTCGTTGGATTCAAGGTGGCACCTTCAACAATTGCGTTGATATAGACAACAGTAACCTTGTCCTTTTGTGTTTTTCTTATGGAGTATTGTTTGCAATTTCTAATGTATGTAAATGATGTGATGTCTAGCATCCTAATGTCGAACTGGTCTTGTTCAAATAGTGGTTCTCAAAGTTAACTTGGTATAGAAATTTCAAACGTTGAGCATTTTGGAATTTGCCGGTTAATTGAGGCTCCGACGCTGACACATCAACCCTAACCTTATACTCAGACCGTCACCATCTACTGCAGTCTGCGACACCATCTTTCAATATCATTATGCCTCGGGAATCCGATCGTTCAAGGCTCCTTCACAGCCTCAAACAAACTAGTCATGACCTTACTATCGCGCGATACATGGAGTTAGTTGAGTTTATGGTAGATGAACTACTAGTAGATGAGGAGGAGGACTCATCAGAGATCAGTGACACTGCCAGTGGTCATAGTGGGTCTGATATCAGCATACGGACAGCATCACCAGCATGGCCTGAATCCCCTACCTCATCGGTCACATCTGCCTCGTCAATCAATTCCCTTGTATCACTCTCAACAGCATACTCGAGCATCCTATCACACGATATCCCAGACATGTGTGAACGAGTTTTTACGCAGTTCGTTGACGCAATCGGTGCATTGCATGATGAGGTGGAGAAATGTCGGGTCCTTACTATGACCACTGGCAGTGTCGCTGATCTCTGATGAGTCCTCCTCCTCATCTACTAGTAGTTCATCTACCATAAACTCAACTAACTCCATGTATCGCGCGATAGTAAGGTCATGACTAGTTTGTTTGAGGCTGTGAAGGAGCCTTGAACGATCGGATTCCCGAGGCATAATGATATTGAAAGATGGTGTCGCAGACTGCAGTAGATGGTGACGGTCTGAGTATAAGGTTAGGGTTGATGTGTCAGCGTCGGAGCCTCAATTAACCGGCAAATTCCAAAATGCTCAACGTTTGAAATTTCTATACCAAGTTAACTTTGAGAACCACTAATCTGATAGTTCAGTGAAAAGAGGACAGTGTGGGAGCGTGTGAGTGTGCGCGAAAGTGACGCTGTCATGTAGATCTAATGGATGACTTTCCGTAGGCTGAAATATTCTGATTAGAATATCATATCATATATTTACCCTTATTAGGCAGGTGTGCCGCGATGCCGGTGTTCATTTACAGTCAGTTCGTAACCATGTGTCATCTACCCCCCCCCCCCCCCCCAATAGACTTTACAGACGACTTACATCCGTTTTAGGCCACTAACGCCAGCGATATCCGCTGACATAATCAGCCTTGCTTGAGATGCATGTCACACAATGCGGCACCTCGCGCAGTAATACTGAGGTACGTTTCAACTTTTCGTCAAGTACGCTAAAGTCTTTCTCTCCCGCCACTATCTAGGTGATTCTAAGTGCCCAGCACGACATCCCCAGTTCTCTGTGCCCACTAATGGAGTGCCTACCTGACCTGTATGCCACCGGTGCCTCCAATCTCGCCCAATGCAACCTAGTAGTATCGATTTCCCGTCACTTCTTACGTTCTATCTGTGAAAACTTCCTCTTGAACAGTCAAAATCAAGCCGGCACCATTGTATTCTCTTCCTTTTGGCTTTGCGCGCTCCCGTTGCACTGTTACTAGCGCAGGGTCCATGACTATTTTTTTTACTATGAATATGCCCACCCCTTGCATCCGACGGCTCAACATACACTTCTAGCATATAAAGGTCGTGTACCGGTAGCCACAAGGTAAGTAACTCAAACACTCAGAGTCCGTTCAATGTCTGATACTACTATTCTCTCCCAATCTCATAGCCAGGCGATTCCCGAGTTGCGCTATGATGGCGCAGGGAGTGCATATATGTGTGATGACTTAGGAAAGTGGCGGGCCCACCCAGGGATCGCACAGACTGTCACTCGCGTGCAGCGGTCTGAAGGCTCTCAGGCGTATGAGGTAAGACTTTGTCGTTCTTGTACTCCAGCAGCTTAGATAAGTATCATGTTTCAATGTACCTGTGCAGCTTGAATAGTAGTTGTTTTGCACCTCCACCCTAACTAACCCTATGAGTCCGGCCCGAGGTATTGGTGTCTCATACCAGGCTTGCGCAAAGCCTGCAGTAAGTAGTGAGGAGAAGGTGGGCACATCAACGCCCATTGTAGTGATCAAGGCTCTATCATGTTGACTATCGTATAGCACCTTCCATGGGGGTGTTGATACGAGGATTTGGAAGTAGTTGGGGTCGGCAAAGGTACAAACGATGTGGGTGCCGAGTGTCAATGCGCTCTTGTTGTGATACCTCACTCCCGGCAATGATAGCAGCAGCAAGCACCATAAGTCTTTCATCGTCATCGAAATGTTCAGCCTCATCTTTGTCGAGAAGCAGCTGCTGGACTGCAAAGCTATCGTCCATCAAGGACCAAACTAAATTTAATTGAATGAGCGTACGGGGGATAGATTAACATATCAGCGATGTTTGGTAAATTTTTGAGACTCCGGTATATTCTAATCAGAATATTTCAGCCTACGGAAAGTCATCCAATTGATGCAAATGATGACTATTAAACACCAACAAAGACAAACGAAATAGTCTTGCTCGAGAATCCCCAATGCGCTACTTTATGGAAAGCCAAGAATCAACTATACTCAAACTGGAGTACACTTGCCCAAGTTCAGAAAGCCTATGGATTCACACGATTTTGGGACCCTAACCAACCATACACTAATATCTGTCTAAATTTAGGCTCATCAGACAAACCAACCATCCTCCAGGTCGCGACCGTCGCGGCGTGCGGATAAGGAACCAATCAACCAACCAACCAAACCAACCAACCAAACCAACCAACCAACCAAACCAACCAACCAACCAACCAACCAACCAACCAACCAACCAACCAACCAACCAACCAATCAACCAATCAAATATATATACTAGTATCCTTAGGTATGGACAGTGTGGATCGAGTGTGGATTGCTTCTAGATAGGGTATGGATAGTGGTCAACGAGAGGTGCAATACGTCCTCTGTGTCTCATGACGAGCAGTGATAGATAGCAGTATGTGGAGACAGGTATGATATCAAAACTCGCCGTAGGTCAAGTTTATAAAATGACATCCCAGCCATCTTCGAGATCAGCCTCTTCTCCTTCGAGGTCTGAGCAGAGCGAGCGTAGCAAGTGAATGAGACTCCAACTCTGAGAGTAGCGAGTGAGTGAATGATTGTGACGACTTGCCATGAAGTAATGTTGCAACAATAATTTGCACAGGGGGGGCTAAGACCAGTTAAGATTTAAGGAAACCATCCATGAGTGTGTTCTGATAGAAAAAAAGGTATCATCGGCAGGTTTCGAACCTACACAGTCCAGATTTTGAATCTGTTATGGCAACCACCAGGCTAAGACAAGTTGCACTGAGCTTCCAAAGAAACCATCCATGAGTGAATATCAAAGTGTTGTTCCGATAGAAAAAAGCCTTGTCGCCAGTAGGTTTCAAACCTGCACGGTCCGAGATTGATTCTGTTGCGGCAACTACCTGGCTAAGACCAGTTACAGTGAACTTCTAAAGAAACCATCCATGAGTGAATATCAAGGTGTGTTCCGATTGAAAAAAAACCTCGTTGTCGACAGGTTTCGAACCTGCATAGCCGAACAGAAATAGATTTTGATTCCATTGTGATAAGGCCAAGCTACTTGATCTCTTCTACTTCCTGAGTGGAAAACCTATGGAGCCCCTGATTGACACCCAAAAAAGATGACATGATCGAGTCTGAAAAAACTGCCTCCATGGGGGACGAAGATTGAGATAATTCTAATTCATCATCATCATCATCATCAGCAGGTTCAATATGATTGACATTAGTGGTTCTCAAAGTTAACTTGGTATAGAAATTTCAAACGTTGAGCATTTTGGAATTTGCCGGTTAATTGAGGCTCCGACGCTGACACATCAACCCTAACCTTATACTCAGACCGTCACCATCTACTGCAGTCTGCGACACCATCTTTCAATATCATTATGCCTCGGGAATCCGATCGTTCAAGGCTCCTTCACAGCCTCAAACAAACTAGTCATGACCTTACTATCGCGCGATACATGGAGTTAGTTGAGTTTATGGTAGATGAACTACTAGTAGATGAGGAGGAGGACTCATCAGAGATCAGCGACACTGCCAGTGGTCATAGTAAGGACCCGACATTTCTCCACCTCATCATGCAATGCACCGATTGCGTCAACGAACTGCGTAAAAACTCGTTCACACATGTCTGGGATATCGTGTGATAGGATGCTCGAGTATGCTGTTGAGAGTGATACAAGGGAATTGATTGACGAGGCAGATGTGACCGATGAGGTAGGGGATTCAGGCCATGCTGGTGATGCTGTCCGTATGCTGATATCAGACCCACTATGACCACTGGCAGTGTCACTGATCTCTGATGAGTCCTCCTCCTCATCTACTAGTAGTTCATCTACCATAAACTCAACTAACTCCATGTATCGCGCGATAGTAAGGTCATGACTAGTTTGTTTGAGGCTGTGAAGGAGCCTTGAACGATCGGATTCCCGAGGCATAATGATATTGAAAGATGGTGTCGCAGACTGCAGTAGATGGTGACGGTCTGAGTATAAGGTTAGGGTTGATGTGTCAGCGTCGGAGCCTCAATTAACCGGCAAATTCCAAAATGCTCAACGTTTGAAATTTCTATACCAAGTTAACTTTGAGAACCACTATTACTACCAAGTATACATGAAGTTTCTAGAATCACAGAAGGATATCCAAAAACGAGGACAATATTGAATATGCTGGTTATGCATGGGAGGGTTCCAGCACGCTACCGCTACCGTTAGTTCGGGCTATGTCAAACTGCGGAATTTACGTTTAGGATTGGAACCAGTGGTCTTTGACAGGCGGAGTATTGTGTAAAATGATATCGGCTTGTCGGCACAAGAAGGTTACAACGTCTATTTGGCAGTGATCTGATCCTACAGAAGGTCATCCCTGGTCTTTCTAAATGCATGATAAGTCCCGATGGCCATTGGCACCCGTTTTCGACCAACTTTGAGTTGGATGATGTACTTTGGTATGAAGCTCACCTTTAGCATTGGCTATCTTTATACTTCGGTATGACTTTTTCGAAATTGAAATTTATGTACCGTCTTATCCAACTCCAAGGTTTTGCTATACGCTTGGCCGTCCCATTCGCGTGGGTGGCAATTACGGGCCAGTTCGATTGGTGCATGATTCTGAATGTTTGCGTCGTGCTGGTATGTGGTAACAAAATATTTTTCTTTCGAGGCGCTGACGGTGCTTCCCTAGCTGGATGTATAGATACGATGTCATCTATGGTGTCAGGTGACTACCCATCCTATTCGACACTGAAACGTTACATCTCAGGACAAAAATGATGACGAAAAGGTTGGGATCAAGTCCACAGCGCTCAGTCTAGGCGATGACATTCGTCTTGCGCTGAGTGTATTTGATGTGATATTTTTTGCGTGTCTTCTCAATTCTGTGGGCTGGGTACTTGAACGGCCAACACTTCACGTTCTACGTGTCATTAGGACCTTCCTCCTCTGTCCCTGGCGCATATGGTCATTTGATTGTCCAAACGCTCCAAACTCCGTTCCAAATGCTTCAAACCCTGGTCCAAACGCTCCAAACCCCGTTCCTAACGCTCCAAACCCCGTTCCTAACGCTCCAAACCCCGTTCCTAACGTTCCAAAGCCTGTTCCTGTCACTCCAAAGCCTGTTCCAAACATTCCAAACCCAATTCCAGACTTCACTGCCTAGTCACTACCAAAATGGACTGCGTGAACTGCACGTCACTCTTATCTGGTCTTTCATTACTTTCCAACTGTAAATGCGTTGGTATCCCCTAGATACCAATAGTATTTTTCGTTCTGTTCAATGCTGTACGAGGTTTAACTGGTATCATCCTGGAGGAATCTACGAGCGTCATCCTTGGATATTAAGTTGTTAGAAATCACTACTTCCTTGGTTTCGGTATCACGTATGGTCACTGCCATTTGAAGCAGATCATCCAACCTAATTAATACTAACGGAATGGACCAAACATCTCAGCACCCAGGTATCATGTAACGAGCCACAACTGACACATAGGTATGACTCGTGAACTAGTTACACAGTCTGGTCACATAATAAAAGGGGCTGGCAGCATCTCCTGATGAATATATCAGATCCTCAAGATGACTACTTCGTTGCGCAGCTGCATGTCTGCGGTTGACAATTGGTACAGTCGCAGCTATCACCTGTACCTTTGCGGTCGCACTGATGCTGATGAGGGCTATGGCACGTCAGAATTGCGATTAACCACGTACTTGCGAAGAGTGCTGCTTGTTAACCCATATAGACTCGAACGTGTTTGAAACTATGATAGAAGGTTTGGTGAGTGCTAGTGAGTACTTACCCGCACGGCGCAGTTACTCATGCAAGCACAATCTTTGCAATTGCCAATTTGCTATAGCCACATGAGTAGGTTCTAACGCAGTTGGTTAAATTTGTTGATGGTTGGAATGAAGTTCGGTGGTCAATAAACCAACACTCCCTATGCGTTGCATTTCATATGACGCTGCCTACGTCGCTGGTGGTACGATAGACACTGGCTCATACGCACGACATGTGTAATACAGAGAAGTTGTAGAAAAGTACAAAATCTGTAGCGCTGTTACTCCGAGTCAATAGTTCCCACGACTACTATAGATCTCACTTCGCGGACGTGGTATATATTGAAGTAAGTCTTTGGCAGTACTTTGGAGGCACTCAAGTGACTCCACGGTAATCTACGGTGGATAGTTCGATGATATTTTGCTTTCTAGTTTCCTTACCTTGGAAGCTGTTAAACTGCTATCTCAGTATCAGTTTAGTGAAGTTCATCAGGAATTGCCACGATGAATTCCTATCCAGCCGAGCTCTTGGTCCAGCTCGCTCCAGTAATGTTCGTTGCAGGCCTTGAATTACCACCTGCATCGTCAAACTCCGCTCCAGGTGCTCCGCATTCACCAGGTCAAACCCAAACACCCCCGCCAGCACCTACCAAGTCTCAGGATCCTTTCGCGAGCCTCGTTGCGCGCCTCCGAGATGCCCTCCAGTCGCAGCGCAGAGTCGCGATATGGGCACCAGAGCACACAAGGGCGTTCCAAATGATTCTTGTGGAGAAAAATGTCCGATTTCCTCCTCGCAAGCTCGTTCCGCCAGAGGACCCTGCATATGCATCTACCATTCACCACTTTCGCCTTTGACACCCTCATCACCATTGTATCCAGACGGCCTAATTGCACCCATATGGATACGGAAACACACTGCGCTAGTGCCGAGTGTTTTTTGTTCTATTCCTCAGATTGTTTGAGGCACCCGCGGTACATGCCCGTTCTCCGTTGGACCCACCAGACACAGAACGTGAACAGGAGGAACGAAGAAGAGATCTTGATCTCAGCACTGAGGTTGCAGACCGAAAGAAGACGACCAATGAACGCGGTATCAAATTAACTGTTGTGCTACTTGCAACCAGGAGGATGCTCGGTATCTCGTCCATTTGTTATAATTAAAATACGTCTCTGACTGTGTGATAGATGACCCGTCACTGGATAGCCGTCTCACCTTCATCAGAAGACAGAGCGGGCTTGACTCCCGTGCAGCCTTGTTTGTCCTCAGTCCAGTTAGTACATCTGAACTGAATGATTTTGCTCGCAGGTAAGGGCACCTTAACTTTTTTTACGGCTGCGCTACATGATATCTTAGTTTACAAGACGCCCTGTACGAACCTGCACTCGAATACTATACCTCACACTCCAAGCGCGTCAGGCGCAAGCGCAATCGACATTCTCAATCTGTTTCATCGTACAACCCTCCACCTCCTATTTCCATGGGCGTTACGAGCACCCGCCCACTGCGTCCCGAAGGGTGGACCGTGCGGTATGAATACAAGATGGCGTGTTTCGCAGAATTTAGAGGTGAATACGAGGTTGCGCTCAAGTACGTCACGTTCTCGCTCCCAAAGATATCGGAAAACCAATCTTCTCAGGCACTATCAAGATGCGTACGCGATGCTCATGATTATGTTCGGATCGACTGCCATCCTTCCTCCTCGAACTAAGCGCTGGGCAGAAGCCAAAGTCCTTGCGGACGCCATAAATGTCAAGGTGCGGATGGATGCGCCTTGTATGCTCACTCTTACCACTGGACCGACAGATAACAAAACTATACCTGTACAATAGCGAGCACTCGCTTGCACTCTCACATCACAACTCCCACATGCGCCGGTTCGCAGATTTTTCACGGGGATGGGGCATAGGCGAGGAGACATTTGAGTATTGGAGTTGGATGGCAAGACAGTACGGCCCTCATCCAAAAAAATACAACGAATTTCTCATTATGTTTTCCAGACACCGCGTCCTCGCGGAGCTTCTAGAACAAGGATCAAACTCTTCACTGACGTTCCCCACACTTTCACCTCCTTCGCTTACGGCTAGTATGACATCATCGTCAAGTACGCCCGTGGAGCTAGACACCGTTCGAGCGTTCGGGCTGAATCCTAGCCACGCCTTGCAGCACCCGGGACATTATTACTACATGGCTGCCCGATGCACAGAAGCACGCAGAGAGAGGTTCTTAGCCAACGAGGTATGTTTAGTGTTTTGATCCATCGATCCTTCAATCATATCTTACCCTAAGAAGGGTATCTCGCAAGGGACGAGTGCAGCCCCAGGATACGCAAACGAGAAGAAAGTTGATCACCTGACATTGATTCTCGAGGTTTGTACTCTGTTTGACTTATGATGCAGTTAATCGATAACAATTCAATTTTTGGCTCAGCTCTACACCAAATCCTACGAGTTGTTCAAGAAGCATAGCTCCACCACGAGCCAAGGCCGTCTGACGCTCTGGATAGCTTACCGCATCGCGCATACATACTACGAGTCTGAGAAGTTCGATGTCGCAATACGGTATGCATTTTTATCTTTATCGTACAAGAAACAAACTAGATGGTGGTGTGTAGGTTCTTTGAGCGGATAGCAAAGACGTACCGAAGGGAAAAATGGAAACACATGCTCAGACCCCTTTTGTCAATGTGGTACACCTGTGCGCAGAAGCTCAGTGACGTGGAACTTATGGCGACGCTTCTAGTGGAGATGATTGGGTATAGTAAGTAGCGCATAATGTTTTGAAGGTGGTTTCACGGTGTGATGGGGTCGTTCAGCGCAAGATGTTGATGAGTCGAGAACTCTGCAGGAGGACCTATTGGCGATACTCAAGGTGAGGTATTCTGCCTTGTCTTTGAGGCGATTAGAATTGAATCGGTTCATGTAGAGTTCAGTTCCTGTATCAGCAGGGAAGCCACTTGTTGTTGACCTCAAAGAATCTGACCCGTTATGTGAGCTAATGGAGGCATGTTCTCTCATGTCACTTGTGCTGATTGGCATGGAGTGGACACCATGTTGCTTTTTTGGACGCCAGAAGTGCGAGTTGGTGAAGAGGCCGGATTTCAACTGTCCCTTGCTACACCAACGGACATGGACCTCTCTGCTCTTCCAATAGACTCTGTGACTATTACGTTCTCTGGAGGTTATTACCCTGTGGTACTCCAACATTCACCCCACACAGATGGCCAAGTGGCAGATAGGGCTGTCCGGCTGGTGAACATTGGAAATGTGGTGCCAGAAGATGAAGGTGATGAACCGGAAGAAATTTACATTGATCTTCGGTGGAGGCCAGGCGAACGACTTGTGGTCTCCGGAAATATATCTTCTGAAGCTCCTGGTCCGCTTACTGTGTGTGTCATCTTAACAAGGTGTGACAGACTGTTCATATACCTATAGGTCGTGAGCATCATTGTGGTACTTGCTCAAAACGGTTGGACCATCGAAATACCACATGAGTCATGCGTCTCTCATGAAATATCTACACTCGTACCGCGTTGGTTGACTTCACTCCAGCCCATCCGGTTTCTTCAGCTCGGGAGAAACGATCATTCTAGTGTTGTGTAAGTTTTCCCTATGAGTACAATGGATGTCGTGAACCAATTTTCTATCCAGTGTTCGACATCGTCCTCATGACATCGCTGTCTCATTGTCTCATCAAGCACCGGCACTACTCGATGAAGAATATCCCATCGTCATCGAGATCACGAATATTGATGAGCGGCATCTGGATGTTGTTATTGACGTCTTGTTGCAGCCGACGGAAGTGGATCAAGCAGGTTTGATAGTTCATTTTATCACTGACTTGCATACTTATGTCCCTTTTTAAAAAGCTCAGTACATCATTTTCGACGCCCAGCGTTCATCTGGATTGATCAAAGGCATTCGACTCGGTACCATCGCCCCGGGCGTGTCGGCCACCAAGACTCTTTACCTTGTGGGAAGCGGTGCTCCTGGTGATCGGATGTTAGATGTATCTATTCAATCCACTTCAGTTCAACCCGGCTCCACGAGTAAAAGCGATGACGACGCAGTGCCCCGCAGTTCGAGCTCTTTGGGTGAGCACGCGGCCATCGATTCCTGCGAGAAGTTGCAAACTATCGTTATTCCAACATCTGGAGCTCTGACGGCTACGAATGACGTGGCGTACAGAAGAAGCAAGAACGCTATGCCTGCTTTGGCGGATCTATCCACAGTTGAGGACGACTTTTGGGATGATTCCCACGGTGGGGTTGCTGTGGTCACGACAAGAATAGAGTGTTCAGCCCCTTGTGGCTTGGTGGTTGAGAGCTTGAAGCTGCACCGCAAGGTTTGTGGAATGAATTTTGCAACACTACTTTGGCGATTAATCCCTTAAATAAGGATAATCCGCTTGCGATGGTACTTGACTGCTCGTCAGATGAAAGCAGCAATGACATGTTTCCAGATGGTGAGTCGCTCTTCTTGCCATATGATTTGGCTAGATGAATGTGCTAGAATACCTCCCTGGCGATGAGTTCTGCAATGTGAGTAGGATATCGCTAAGTCCACGGGAGGAGCAGGTTTTGGGCGAAGAGAAAATCCCTGGTCCCGGCGACTATGAAGTTGTCTGGCGAAGGTAATTTGTAGAACTGTGACATATCGACGATGATGCTTAACTATACACGACAGGAAGCTCCCCGACGGAAGTTGTGGAAGACAGTCGATCACACGGTTTGCACTTCCGACGCTCATGGTTCCGCAGGATAAGTTAATCGCCCTTCTCGACGCCCCTATCCTTGCAAAGCTCCATGTGTCGACGCCCATACACTTAACAGTCCGCAATCGACACTCCTCCCGCTCCGCCAATGTTGCTGTTACACTTGATCTCGATCCCTCTGACGCGTTTATCGTAGCTGGCTTGCGGAATGGTCGTCTTCCAATCCTTTTACCAGGCTCTGAGGAGAAGCTTTCATGGAATTTGATCCCGATCGAATGTGGTCATGTCAAGATCCCACGTATCAAGGTTGTGGATGTACGAAGCGCTGCTCTGCCTTCACAGGGTGTTGGCGTGCAAAGCGCGGAATCTGATGTGGAAGGAGAGGCCATAAAGGTGGTTGATATGCGTGCTGACTGGAACACTGCGAGGGTACAGAGTGCGGGTGATAGCGCGGTTGCAATTCCGCAGCAAGATGGCGCAAGTACAATACTGGTACTACCATGGTCATAATCATGATGCCTAGAGTTTGAAATGAGCAAATCTAAGAAAGGGAGAACGGGTGGTCGCTAGCTCTCGTGGTTTTCGCGTAAGGCCATGTGGTTTTTGCACAGATTAAGCGTGCTCAGATGTCAAGTTCTACTGTGCCTCAAAATAGTCGAGAAAATGCCCATCAGTATATTAAAAATAGAAGATTCATCTGCATGGTTTTCCGTTGCGACACCGTCATCCCGAGTCCAATAGCCTTCTCCTTCCAAGCAGCCTGAGAGCAGACGTGGTGTGTCTTTGTCATGAGAACTTGAATTTTTCTCCTTTTCACACTTGCTTGACATGTCCAGCCTCTATTCCTGCTTTTCTCATCCGCCTTTGATTTATTAACTTCTCATGCTCACACCCTACCTATGCTTCACGGTGCTGTCAATAATTTGATATATCTGCGTCATATTCTGTCATCTTGGTTTGCTGTCTGATATCTTTCTCCTTCGTTGATCCAATAAAATTGTGTTGGACTACGAGACAATAATGCAATGCTACAATTGCTTCTTAGATGAATTGTCTGTTTTAAGTCTACTGCGGTTTTCCAGACTTGCATGTATGTGTGCTGTCTCGACGAGTACCGACAGTGTCAGTCGGTATGCCTGTCCGCTTCAGCATTGAGGTATAACGAGCCAGTTCTTGAATTCTCATGACTGAAAGTAAGAATGAACAGCGATCATTTGAGCAGTGCGAGCCTAAGTATATGTGGTACCAAACAGAATGCGATATGATGAGATCTGTTTTGAAATCACGCTCAGCAGTTAAAGTTGGAGTGCCGAGGATAGTACATGTGACTAGTATGGGGAAGAGCATCGGAAACAAGGAATCTACTTCGTTGTTGTCAATGCGATGCTTGAGCTTCAAGGATGAACTCAACAATCTTCCCCAGTTCCTCTTTCTTGTAGCCTCGACGGGAAATTTCCTTTGCTTCTTTCTTCTCTGCGACAGGGTCCATAGCAGACTGAACGTGCTCAGGTTGACCCCAAAACTGGACCTTGAATGTTCAAATCGTAACCTGGGACAAATGGTCATTTGAATCAATTTAGTTGAGTAATACTATCATTCGACGGGAAATGCACAATTTTTACTTATTGCTGAATAGCAACACAACAACAACACATATTCGTATCGGATCTACTGTAGTGTATACATTAGGTCTCTGCGCATTGGGCCCAACAAGAATTTTTTATTTTGTTGCGAGCTTGTTGCAGCGGCAGCTCTGGAAGTTGAGATGTCGAAAACACAATAGAAATGCACAATTTCGTCACACTATGTCACACATGGCACCTCGGCCAATACACGATGATACTCGAAGTCCGACAGCGCACAAAGCAAACGAAAGTCCAGTGTTCCACATCGTTCGTAACTTCAATAACGAGCTCAAAATCAAATTTCATCGAGGAAATAATACCTAGTAATAAATACTAGGATGCGCTGAGTGATCATTACTTGCTGAAAGTCTACTTAATGGTACAGGAAGGCCATGCAGGGGGTAAGGCATATATCTGCCAGTGGACGGTCCAGCTTGTAGCTGTGGTGAGAGGTCCGGTAAGGCTCCAAGAGGATGAGCCTCAGAAGGGCTGGCGCTGGCTGCTCAAATCGTGGCCCGCTACCTGGATAATGGAGGGGGTATGCAGGTGGTGGATTAAATGAAGGGAAGGGCAGTGGGCCGTTCATTTGCTGTGCCGCATGACTCAAGAAGGGAGCACCGGTGTGTATACCTATTCAGACATTATCAGCAATGAAATAAACATGAAAGTAAGTGCTGGTGTGTGCCGATTCTGCCGAATGCACAAAAAGCGGAGACTCAATGAAGCCGAGGTGTGATTTCCCAATCTAGCCTAACCGTCACGCTTTGCTCATGAATTGTGAATAGCATACTGTGGTGGTGTTCTATTGACATGAAAACACTTGGAGTAGCTTCAGAATGGTGTATTTTATATATGTTGAAGTTTCTATGTTGATAGGTTAATGGGATCGCGGTGGATCTTGGATTTAGTGTTCAAAAATCACTCATTTTGGGTAGACTCGCACGATGTTTCATCTCGGGAAGGCTTCACAGGACCGATTTTAAATATTCAATTTGGTAGTCTTATTGAGCATATACTAATACTTGTCCTCCAGCTGTTCCGAATGAAATATGTGTAGAGTGGTGAGCTCTGGAGTGCATTGTGCATTACCCATCGATTGTGCATTCCGGATCAGGTAATAGTAAATACGATTTGATACATGCCCATGCTCAGGCCACAAGTCTCAAAGTATTAGTCTCCAGGACTTCTTGATTTCTGCCCGGATCATTGACTGAGTTCCATAGGAATTATCAGGGGTCCTGCGTAGCGCGTCAATTCGAAGATCCAGAGAGTTGCTGCAAAGGGTGCTTAACAAATCTCTATCAAGCAGTGGTCGGGGGGTTTAACCAAACAAATACCATATTGGATGCTTAGCCACTCCCACATTCCTTAGTAGGCAATTTGTCCAGCATCTTGCATCTTCGATATACACTTACCGTCCAGAGTCGTAGTGACGGGCCACTATGTAGTAGGCATGGTACCATGTACACGTCCACTTCGGCACCTCGCGCTCAGGAGCTCGGATATCTACATCCACTGTAGCATGATCGTGGAAACTTGCATTGGTGGGCACCTGGGCAACCTCCACGCATGTTGAGCCCTAATTTCCAAACCTCCGGGCACACACTGCGGATAGCACTTGGACATGTGTGCTATGCTCTCTGGCGCCTACTTCCTAAGTCCGAGGCTACACGTGGATTTCGACCACTTGCAATGATTTGGACTTTTAACTACACAATGCTAATACTTTTCGCGCCACTAGTGTCAACTATCTCGCGTAGCCGATACTAACGATGCAGCAAGTACTTGTTGTGTTTAATGCACTAATATCGCAAATGCCAGACCTACTTGCTTAGCCTCATGAATCAGGTATAACTGGCTCTTTGTTTAAGGCTTTGGCTTAGCTCTCACACAACTTTATGACTTTCAATGGGCTAAACCACGGCCAGTGACTCATCTACTTACAAGGTAACAAGCCTATCTCCGGACTGCTGAACGGAGCATTTCCTTTCTTAGTACGGCTGCAAAATTGCAGATTTTCGCGCGTCATGCCGGCTGGCTAGGTTGGGCTAGGTTTCGCGCACGAAATTACCATCACTATCGACTACCATCTACCACGGTTTACAGTCTGCAGCGCTTTACTTGGACTGGACGTTGATGATGCAATGGTGGGCCATTCAAAAGCTGACACACTTACTGTAATTTTTACGTGTGACAGACCGCCCAATTTCCATTTTTCTCATCGTACACCTTCGCATACCCTCCAGTAACTGCAGGGAAACCAAACTGCGATGACCGGTGCATTGTATGGAAGGCCGTTGCAAGCATTCAGATTTGCGCTGCAAAGGATTTGATCCCACATCGATTTTTATTTCGCACAGACCAATACCAGGGGACTATAAGAAGTCGTCGCTACAACCGCAATCTCTATCAGCCTTTTGAGATCGCTAGCTATGCTATCTATCTTCAGTGTACTTCCTCTTGCTCTGTGCTCTGTGAGCGCGAGCAAACTCACCGCCAAATCTACACCTTCCCCCGTCATAGGAGGTTGGTATACTACCTGGCATGCTACCGAAAGTCACCCGGCGCCTAAAATAAGCTGGGAGAAGTACAATACCATGTACTACGCATTTGTGTAAGTTTCCTGTGCTGGTTTAATTGCATATCACTTTGGTGGATGATTGATGCCATAATGCCTCTTAGAAACACCACTTCAAGCGTCGACAGTCTAAGCCTAGACGGCACTGATGGCAATCTACTTCCTCAGTTCGTTTCCGATGCCCAGTCACATGTGAGCGATAGAGAGTTTATCGTTTTTGCAATTGATTTCTAAGGCACGCGCAGGGTGTTGAAGCCCATGTTGCAGTTGGAGGCTGGCTTGGGAGTGTTTGGTTCTCTTCCAACATTGCCACATCTGAAAGCCGGACGGCATTTGTCAAGACCTTGACAGATTTCGTTCATAAATACAAGCTTGATGGCATCCAGTTCGAGTACGTGGATACTCGTGATATCAAAGTCATGCGCTAACCCCAGCTGTCCTTGATTTACAACAGCTGGGAGTATCCCGGCAAGCAGGGTGTCGGTTGCAATAAAATTAGCGTCGATGACACATCCAATTATCTTCAATTCCTCCAGGAGCTTCGTAAAAACACAGCCGGGGCAAATCTGAAACTCTCAGCCGCGGTATCCCTTGAACCCTTCACAGATGCAAGCGGAAAACCTTCTGCTGATGTCTCCGGTTTTGCGCAAGTCTTAGATTACATCACCTTGATGAACTACGACGTTTGGGGCCCTTCGTCTACGCATGTGGGGCCAAACGCACCGTTGAACGATACCTGCGCCTCGCCCGAGAATCGACAGGGTTCGGCCGTTTCTGCAATTAAGTCTTGGACTGCCGCAGGCATGCCGATTCATAAGATCGTGCTTGGAGTTGCTTCGTACGGCCATTCGTTCTCGGTATCTCCCTCTGCCGCCTTCGACTCTGACGCGAAGACGCCAGATGTACTTGGCACGAACACGCGAGGTGAGCCTGGCAGGAAGACGCTAGCTGCATACCCCGCTTTCGACGCCTCGAAGCAGCCCTTGGGTGACGCGTGGGATGACACTAGTAGTGTCGATGTTTGTGGCGTGAGACATGGCCCAGGTGGCACATTCAGATTTTGGGGCCTTGTGGACGCCGGCTTCCTCAAAAAAGATGGCACGCCCGCTGATGGCATTGACTTCAGATATGATGAATGCAGTCAAACTGTAAGATTTCCATCTTTGATCACGTATTGTAGCAGTAGTGCTGATTTCACTGCTTTACAGCCGTATGCATACAATGAAATCTCGCAAGTTATGATCTCCTTCGACAATCCCCAGTCTTTCGCTGCCAAGGGCAAGTTTATTAAGGAGACCGGGCTGGGCGGTTTCACAATGAGGGAGGTTGCTGGTGATTACAACGATATTCTCCTAGACTCTATCACAGAGGCTATTGGTGGTCAGACGCTCCACATTCCAGTCCCCGCTCCAACCCCCGTTACGCCGCCCTCCATTCCAATCCCTGTTCAACACGTTCCAAAACCCGTTCCAAACCGCACTCCAAACGTCGTTCCAAATGCCGTTCCAAACGAAGTTCGCAAAGATAAAGATAAAGAACCAGACGAAATTTCAAACGAAATTGTCAACCAAGTTCAAAACGAAAATCCCAACCAAATTCAAAACGAAAACCCCAACCAAGTTCAAACCGAATATACCAACCAAGTTCAAAACGAAATTCCCAACCAAGTTCAAAACGAAATTCCCAACCAAGTTCAAACCGAAAATCCCAACCAAGTTCAAACCGAATATACCAACCAAGTTCAAAACGAAAATACCAACCAAGTTCAAAATGAACCCCCTCAAGTTCAAACCGAAAATCCCAACCAAGTTCAAACCGAATATACCAACCAAGTTCAAAACGAAAATACCAACCAAGTTCAAAATGAACCCCCTCAAGTTCAAACCGAAATTCCCAACCAAGTTCAAAACGAAATTCCCAACCAAGTTCAAAACGAAATTCCCAACCAAGTTCAAAATGAACCCCCTCAAGTTCAAAACGAACAGCCAAACGCTCCAAACACCGATGGTGATTCCCATAAGTGCGTGAAGAACATTCTGGTATGTTGTTGAAGTAATTTGACCAGGAGCTGATTCTGATATCCTATTGCACCACAGGAACATCATAAAATCTCAGAAGGATTAGATTGTATCCTTTCAGACATTCATTTCTAGCTGTTTAAGCATGCATTTCACCTTAGGTTGGATTCAAGGTAGCACCTTCAACAGTTGCATTGATATACAGACAATAGTAACCTTATGCTTACATGTTTTTCTTTTGAAGTATTGCTTGCAATGTGTATAAATGACGTAATATGCAGCGTCCTAATGGTCTCGTGAGATCTGATGCAGCGAAAACCGTGCGAGATTGTTACGCAAAGTGCTACATACTGGTTGCAAATGATGAGTGTTTTACGTAAGGCTTCTTGTGAGGCTTGAACACAGCGCATGCAGACATGCATCATTGTGCAAATTTGCATATGCATGTGCCACGAGTTTTTCAAATCTACACTACGTCTTCATGTCATCATCAACAACTCTTGTACCTTTACCAGCCATCATGTTTCTCCATATAACGACGTCGCAGCCAGCTAGTAATTCACTCGACCCGTGTTCCTAAACACTTAATTTCCCTTGATAGCAGCACCCTGACTGAGAACCTTTGCCCTTTAGCTGATCCCTCGGAACAACTTCAATATCTTCTCAATGTTTTTGTAAACAATATTCCACCTATCACCCTTCTGATTTAGTACAGCGGTACCTAAGACGCTTACTCACCCTTATATTAAGCTGAAAACAGCCAATATAGTCATATTGATCCTAACTGGACTATAAGCCAGAAACCCTGATACATCATCCAGGCAGGTTATCCATACTGCCAGGATATATCATTCCTGTATAGATATATGATCTGCCATATCAATGCCATATGGCCCATAGGCTATATGTTGCATCTCGAACTTCAAAGAGGCCCTATCAGTCGGCTCCTGTTATAGATTTGTCCCTTGCTCCCGATGCAAACAATTTGTAATCCTTTGCTGAACTCGTCCCCAACCTCAACAAATTGTGGAGCGACTCGGTGTTCCTGTTACTCAGACGCTAACTCTTGATCAAAAGAAAGAACAACTGTCTTCCTTCTTTCGAGGTCTCACCACAGGAGACACATTAAATCATAATGGGTATTTAGACAAGAACTCAGGAAGAGTGAACTACAACGATATGCAAGGTACTATACCACAGTGTCCACATGGGTATGATCAAGGTCAATCTATAATATGAAGAGATGTCCAAATATCAAATCTTCCAAGGTTTTCGGTAGGTCAACTAACACATCTGCCACATCTTGACAGAGTCCCTACGATATCTCAATATCAGAAGATGAACACGTCGAGGCACCAAACGACTCACACAACGAATGAGCTACTCTCCCCATCTGAGCCCCAGGTGGGGTACCACGAGTCCTGTGCCTGTGCAAAATCAAGCATAGCTGTTGGCGAGTTATCCAACCATGGCTTGTTGCCTGCGTTATCGGGGAACCACCCGTTAGTCCCGCCAACGGCGAGATTAATAATGAGATAGAATGCTGTGTGTCGATCGGTGAGGTCAGAATACCGCACCTTCATAACTGTTCATAAGAACTCACGTTGGTCGAAAGGTGTCGCATTGGTCCCGTTGACCCAAGGGTTCTGCAGAACAATGGGCTCTGATCCATTTTGGACCACAGAGGGGAAGTCTCCACGTAAAAAGAAGGGCTCGTTAAATGAGAGCTGAAGCATATAGTGTAAACGACTGTCGACGTAAATGCGACTGTCGAATGTCAGAAGATTTCCTACATTTGGAAGTGATTTGAAACTCACAGGAAACTATCTGTCCACTCCAGTGCATAGGTGTGGAAGCCCTCCCCATAATCGGTGCGTCTCTGGGTCCACCAGCCGAAAGTCTTGGACACGGCGTTCAAGAACGACAAGGGACCCCAGTTGAGTGATCCACGGACATAGTCGATACCCCTGTCGGGAGATTTCAGTGGCGGTTCTGCAAAGTGATCACATGACTCACTGATCAGGATAGCTGCGAGCGTTTCCACGTGATTCCATGATGTCAATTTCACCGCTCAATGGCCATGGTCCGTAGGTGTTGTTCACGGGAAGCATCCAAATTGCAGGCCAGAGCTGCAGGGCCGTTCAGTAAGTATCTTGTCCTGACGGTACAATGCTCACCCAATCACTAGAGGGAGCCAATGGTAAGTCAGTCTACAGATCAGGCTAACAAGAGTAATACGCACCCCCGCGGGACCTTGGCCCGTACCTCAACGCGGCCATATCGGATGCTGGCTGAGTTGCGTGTAGTGATCCTCGCGCTTTGTACAGGGTTGATGATCGTGCCGGTGGTACTGTTGCTTACGGCACCACATGATTGGTAGTAGGCAGCGGCGTCAAAGCCCGATGTGTTTAATGAGCCGGGATCTGCTTCCGGGTTGGTGGAGTTGTACGTGCAATCGGTAAGGTTGTATGTATAGCCGTTGAACAAAGCGTCCGAGCCGATCATGTCTGATGTCAAGGTAGGAGTTATGTGAAGGTATCCGTTGGACGTGTAGGAATTGTTTGAGGATGACGTTGTCATCTCAAACTCCCCGTTCCTGGAAACAAAACTGTGAGTTAATTTGTTCATCCAAAGTGCAAACTCGCTGACCCATATCCGCCTAATTGCACTTCACGGAACCAGTTTCCGTTGGGTCCAAAAGTGGTATCGGTGTCGGAATTAAAATCCTCATCCAACACCATGCACAAGTTACCAGTGATCAACGGTACGCTCTTGTAACTAAAGTAACAACGGATAGCAGACGCTGCTATGCCAAGGAATGCCATTGAGTAAGTCAAGATATAAGCGATCCTTGCATATGGGTCTTTTGTCGTCACCCAAGGTTTGATCAAGGTGCTTGGATCTTCAAGCATCGTAGAACGCATGCGGGGTGTCTTACTTGGAGTCTGGCTCACAGATGTGGAGACCGTTGTCAAGGGACGAGCTGGAGGTGCAGCAAATGCTTCACGAAGACGAATAGCGGAGGTCGTGTGACCAGGGCTATCTCCAGTGTTTGGGCGGCTGCCATAGTAGGATGTGCTGCGGGGAAGTGCAGTCAGACCATGACGAGGTACGACTTCTAGACCATCTTGTTGTCCTGTTGAAATGACAGGCATTGACGCGTTGCTCGCGGGATCAACGCTAAAGCCGACGACACTAGCAGGTGGTGAAAAGGGGTTGACAATGGAACTTGCAGCGGTTCCTGTAGTGGACGGACGAGAGATGTTAGACACGGAAGGAGTGGAATGATGATGATATTGAGATTCGTCCTTGAAGCGTTTGAAATTTACGCCGAGGTAAATTGGTGTTGGTGGCTTGACGCCATCCTTGTCTGCTGACGCTGACATGATGGATGAGTGCTCACGGACGAGCGAAATGAATGTGTGGGGATTTCCTGTTCAAATTCATTGGAGTTTTAAGGCCTGTAAAGCACAGAGCAAACTGGCGCAAATGATGTTGCCCTGAGTTCACTGGCGTGACAAGGAGCGCTCCCCGGATATCTGTTTATGTTAGACAATCATCATGCGAAAGGGCACATAATTGGAGCGTCAAAAGTCCGCTTTGACTCAAAATAGAATTTACGCCAGTCTCCGAGTTGATGTTTTTTTGGCACAATAACTCGCCCCTCGATGATATGACTCAGATTGATCTGCCAATGCGAGAGCTGCGGCTTAGATCACTTGCATTGCACGTTCGCCTTTGCTTCGACTTCGATGCCAGCAAATCAAGGAAGCGAGCGGGTTCCAAAGCTTGCCTGTCGCAAACGTTACAAGCCAGAATAACAAGGTTGAATTGATAATCCGATAAATTAGGATCATCAGCGTGTTCCCTGCGATTAGTGTTGTATTAGGCGGAACTTCACCATTCTGCCAGCCGGTTTGGCAGAACCGGTTCTGCCTGGCAGATGGCAGAATTCTGTCGGCAGAATCTGGCGGAATGTCAAAATACAGGGCATCACAAGCGAGTCTATTGAGTAGCAACTGACACCGTCAAGAAGTACTCAAACGCTTATAGTGGGGATACTGGTCCGAGCTTACGCACTGCCCGTGGTTAACGGGCGTTTGTTACCTGGGGTCCTCGGTCTGCGGGGTCCAATAATTCTGCCCCCAGCGCTACCTGCGATGCACGGACAGGAGACAGCTGCCCATCGGGGTCAGGAGAGCTCGACAATGTGACCTTATTTCCAATATTCCCTTTCGACATAGGCCTTGACACCATATGACGAGGGACAGTATGGACGCTCAAAGTTGGGCGCACACGTCGCACATTGCACACCGCACACGCACACGACCAACACACCTTCTAAAAACGGTAGTCTTAGATAACCGTCGGACTTCAAACTAAACCTGTGCCGAAACCTGAATTGCTAGCAGGCTAGCCTGAGGCCTTTCAGAACTTCAGCAAACCCTTCCTAAATCTAGGTGTAAATTTTTCGTAGACTTGTAGTGTTATTTATAATAAATTCATGTTTTGTCATTTCTGAGGGAGCTCTGAGTCCAGTTGTATATAGCAAAATTGTAGGACCTGTTGGAATCTGAATGATCTAATGAGAGGGAAGCTGAAGATGCTGAGATGGTAATGAGGGGGAGAGGATAAGAGATCTAGTTCGAGCACAAGCCTAAAGAGGCCAACAGAGTGCTGTGCACTGACATTGGCTGTTAAGACCATGCTCAAAGGCTAGTAGATCCAAAGGGCTTTGGCCTCAGTTCATACACTTTGCCCCTTTCCCAAGTATTGCCCCTTATTTTGGAAGGAAGATATACGTCTGGAAATCTGAAGGTAGATGCATGCTGGATCTGGATGTCCGAAGGTAACGGATATGTTATGTCCAAAGGATATCCGGAATGTAGGGATGGAACAAGGAATAAGACTAGTGTCGGACAGAGTCCTAACTAGAAACTAACGGAAATAGACTACCTGAGGGTAGAGTCAGAGATATAGACTATAGGAATTAATCCTAAGTCTCAGAAGTTGACTAGAGTCAGAGGGAACTCAAGTCCAGAGGAACAGAATGAGCAGAATCTAAGATGATATTCGAACTAAGGTTCTACAGAGGTTTACAAGTGGATTATATACTGTAGGTAACTGGCACGGATAATCAACAAGTCCAGGACCAAGGGCTATGTACAAAGTATAATGGAAGTCTATTAGTAAAAGCACAGCGGATCAATAAGCATGAGTTGGAAATGAAACATAGGTAATGGATCAATAAGCAGGACGGAAATATACATAGCCAAAATACTGGAGACAGGAGGATTACTGAAAGGAGGTAGATGTAGGTGTCCACAATGGAGTTAGTGTGAGAAGTAGGAAGTTTTGGATGAGTGGTCCAGATAGGATCTGTGGACTGGATGGAAGCAGGATCAATCGGATCTGATGGATCTGAGATCAAATGTATGGTATATGACATCGGCCAAGCCTCTGCATATATGTCAAATACTAGTAAGTTAAGTTTATTTTTATTCCTTACTTACCTGCTATAAAGTCAAGTGCCCATAGACATGAACATCTCAGTTCTTGATTAGAAACTGAGATGTAAGTACCTAGTTCATGTACATCAGCATTAGCTGACCAAAACCATAGTGTATCTTGTCTTTCTAGGTAGTGCACATGTTAATATGAGTTCTTGAATAGAAACTGAGATTGTACCTTGTCTTTCTAGGTCCCCAGTAGAATGTTGATAAAATGTAGGAGCAAGAATGCATAATACACGGAAATAAATTTACCAAGATGCTAACTAACAAAGAGGGATTGGTGAGCTGAATCAATTTTACACCAAGGTCTCAGCAGTTAGGCAAGTGGAGTCCCCCAGCTTCATGCTTGAAAGACTTAGACAAGTTTTACTGTGAACTGAGAGACTCAGAATATGATATGCCAGTATAAGGCAAGTTAGATGCAAGACTCAATAATATGTGCTCAGGATGAGCAATGAAGTCAGGAACAGACTCCAGCAGGTAGGAAAGAACAGACTTGAGTGTTGGAGGTACAATAATTATACGTTTCTAAGTACAATGTAGAGTCATGAGGCAGTTTTGACCAGCATTGCAAATTGATTTAGCTTGGTTAAACAAGTTTAACTATGATGACAAACCAAATAGGACAACTAGAATGAAAATATATCTAGCAAGGCAACAACACAGGTTAGAAAGAGGTCACTGCACCTTGTAGGGGAGATCCCAAAAACATCAAGGTCCAAGACTTTCTATTCTTTGTAGAGGGTCAGGAATATTTAGTAGAAAGTTAGGACTGCTAATCAAAGTTTACATATCACCTGACTTAATCAAGACCCTCATAGCAGCTCAACATCCAAATTCTGCCAAGAACCCATGGATCACTCACATTGCCATCAATAAGGAAGAGGCCATTGAAGAACATGAGCAACTAACTGATCAGATTTAAGTATGCAGTGACAGGTCAAGATACAAAGGTCGTATGGGAGCAGCAGCAGTACTCTTCCATGTGGAAAGACGACCTAGGACACTATGTTACTATCTTAGCACCAAAGAGGAGCACACCATCTTTGAGGTGGAGGAAGTTGGTTTGACACTTGCAGCATAGCTAATAGCCACAGAATGGGACCCCCCCTTCCACTCTCTATTTTGGTTGACAATCAGGCATTGATTTATGGTGGTAAGAGCTTCTATCTGTGCCTGGGTTTCTATCTAGCAGATTACTTTTGCAGGTTAATGAGAAGAATCACTATAGAACATGAAGACTTCAGCCTTCAGGGTGACACTGAGATGGGTACTGGGACATATTGGAATGCATGGCAATGAGGAGATAGACAAGCATGTGAAACTAGCTACAGAAGGAGTCCAGAACAATAGCCCTAACACTCAATTGCCATGCTACCTCTGTCATCATCCTCCACCATTGAGCATTTCAGCACTCCAGGAAGCTTAGCACAAGACCATGGCAGAATGTTGGAACCATTCCTGAAGCCAGTCACACACATCACACCTCTATATATGTAACAGTCATCTCATCTTTGCTAGATTGTGCATCTAAAATAGCTGGTGGGAATGGTGAACTGATGGGGGTATGCCTCACACAGGGCAGTTGCAAATTCAGAGATGTGCTTGGGGACACTGGGGGTCCCCTAGACTAGATAGTACTGTCCTACATAGAGTATGACTCTCAATAGGACATTAATTGGAATCAAAAAATAATCAAAGTTTAAGAAGGCTGAGCACTGACATCTATCATAATGGCTTGAGTTCAGGTTAATACATGGTACTCAGTGGTTCAGTGCTGTGATGCTCAGCAAGTTTAGTTTGAAGTCCGACAGTTATCTAAGACTACCATTTTCAGAAGGGGTGTGTTGTGCAATGTGCACTGGCATGTGCAGTGTATGGTGTGCAATGTGTGCCCCCAACTTTGAGTGTCCCTGGTAACTAAGTGACCTTTGATACTGAAGGCTGTACATGACACATGCTGTAATGGAAGTCCTTTAGTGACATCACAGTGAGCATCAACATAAATATGTAGGCTGCAAAGATGGCAGATCATTAGCAAGTTGAAGAAGTACTTTGGTCCCTGAAGTACTCAATATTGTTATTGATAACCAAAATGTTCTTTATTGCTTCTATAGTTGCAGACAGACAAACTCAACAATTTTGTTTCTGACCCCAGAACATTTTTTGAGTACAAATCTGACCACCAGAATGGCTTCAGGGAGCGGAAATATGTCTGAAACTGGTCTGAAACTAATTTTCCCACATGTTTTTGGGTTGGCCAAATTTTTGGCTATTTTCAAAAGTATCTATGTACTGCTATGTACTGCCTAGCACCACTTCAATTGACATCATCGCATGCTGCGAGACTCGCCTATGTTGCTTCTGGTTCTAAACTGCCCATTCAGCTGCCTTTCCCATGAGACCCAATTGATAAGCGCTCATAAAATGCCATGAACAATTGATAAACCGCCAAATCATGTCAGCTGGACATGCATCAAGTTGCTCTTGCACGCAATGCTTTGCACCATCAAAGGTCTTCTTTGGACTTCACGATAGCGATATTTGCACCAGCCCCAATACTACCATGAAATCATGTCAGTATAAGCAGAGACTGACATGAACAGCTTGAACTAGCCTACCATTTCAATTGGATTAAGTTCGCAATCAAACTTTGGGAGGAAAATGCACTTGTGTCCAGCTTTCTTGATGAGTGTTTCAAGCATTGATAACTGATTTGTGAAGTCCTCTTGCTGGCTGAGAAGACGAGCCATACAGCAATTGGTACTCTCCCATGGGCAGACAGGTGCACACTTAGCTCACATTTTTTGGATGTTGAATTACCGTTCTTCAAGAACTTGTTGCAGACCTTTTGGACGGCCATCTGGTAATGTAATTTTTTAAACTTTTCTGCGATGCTCAGCAACTAGATTAGACTGTGGGATGATCATGTCGTGCTGATGCTGCTGTTTGCCCCCATTAAATTTTTTTATGTCAAATGCACGTAAAGCATCTTCTGGGAGAGATGCATGAGCTGAGGATTGTCAAAAATGAAGAGCACTACATGGCCTGGATGTGCAGCCTCAAAAATATGGATTGTGTCCTTCATTTGTATGAGTAACTGTGCATTGTCCCACCAAGTGTCTGAACTGTTTGCACCAGGATAAATGGTTTTTTGGGCTTCTTCAATAACTTCGCCCTGTTCATTATGCAGTGCAAGTCGACCATCAATCACATCAATAAACCCAGACATGTGAATGATTCTTCCTTTCCCCTTTCTTTGCAGGATCTGTTGACCAGGCAGCAAACTATTTTCCTGTCATGTAATGAACTAAATTACAGGCAATATAACTCACTAGGATTGTGTATTGTAATTGTTTGCATGAAAGCAGCACTAATCATGCCAAACTGCAATGACCTCTGCTTCTCCAGGTGCCAATTTCAGTTCGGCACAACACAACTCCGGGCCTTCATAATGTGTCATGCGTGACTCGAAAGCAACCATTGCAGGTAAGAATACATCTTGTCAGTACTTTTTCACATCCTCACACTCATGACCATCCATGTAGACTCCTTTTCATAAGACTGTGTGCTGCCACCCCAGTTTGATTAGCCATCATCTTGCAGTTTGTTCGCAAAGTGGCTGTGCAAGTGAAATATTTGATGATGGAATAATGGTGGTGTTAAGACTATGTTGGAAGTTGTGTGGAGTAATTGCACCAATTGGCTGTGACATTAGCCACTGACAACAAGTGCCTCTCATCTTTGAGAGGGCTTAATGCATTTTCTCGCCCACCACGCCTCTCTGTTGGAAGCTGTTCAAAAACTTGATAGTGCTGTGTGAGTGCTCATATCTTTTATGCAAAGTGTACTCCTTCATCTTCATGCCACTGATGAGCAATCTTGAGACTTGCTGCGATGCAACCCATTCCTTTTAGCCGAAGTGTTGCAAAGTTCCGGATCAGCAATAATGGTTTATCTGAGAAAGTGATAAGTGTGTCTTCCCGCCCTTTGTCAAAGATCTTCCTTGATCTGCTCTCTCAGTTCAGACCAACCTTGCACTTTGACTCCACTCTGTTCCTGCTCCTGCAGCTCATCTTCCCACATCTCCTCCACATTCATGTTGCTGGCAAGACTCATGCTGAGTTCTGGTGTAGGTTCAGCATCTTCTGAGTCCAAGTCACTGGCAGAACTGTCATCATCAAATAATGGGTTTCAAAATAGGATTTGGTAAGGTAAACATATGTTCAAACTTCACAACAACTACAGCAATATATTTAAACTCTGCGTGAAATATGTTAGCGGTCAATCCAATTACACCGCCAACTGTCAAATTCACATGTCATATAATTGACGAAAAAGGACAACTGTCAAATAACTATATTATCTATAAGAACTATACCATTTATGTATAGGGTCCTGGCTTTATCACACAGGTCTAAATCATTTTTCGTCAATTATATGACGTGTGAATTTGACAGTTGGCGGTGTAATCAGATTGACCAATAACATATTCCACACAGAGTTTAAATATTGCTGTAGTTGTTGTGAAGTTTGAATGTATGTTTACCTTACCAAATCCTACTTTGAAACCCATTAATGACTCAGACACCAGTGGCACTAAAATTGTGGGGTGTGCAGGTGGAATTGGAGCTGACTGGGGATTGGATGGTTTTGGAAGGACTGTGAATCCAAGACTGGTGAGTGATTTTTGATTTTGAAGGAGTTTTTTATATTGTCATTGTGTTCGTGCTGACTTGCTGCCAACATCCAGACCCTTTTTGTAAAACTGTGATGCTGGACCTGTTGAGCTGCCTGCTTGGCTTCCCTTGGAGGCAACCATGTCTCATCATGCAGATCATCATCAATTGATGCTGCGAGGTCAATCAGGCATGAACAGAGGCCACTGTCATTCAGATAAGTGTCTGAAATCTCCTCTGCATCTGATTCAATGTCTGATTGATTGTCATCACAGTTGCTGACCATCTTTAAGCTATCAAACATGATTGGGGGATGCCTGGTGCAAATATTGTGTCCAGATTCATGATCACTAACACTTGCAGGCTGGGGGAATGTGAACGACTTGAAGGATGAGTTGGCTTCATTTTTTTTGACAGTGACTCAGATACATCATCTGAATCAGATGAGGAGGAGGCATGCTGCTGCTGTGCAGCTGCATGAAGTTGGTTCCGAAGGCCTGTGATATTCCTTTGTTGAGTGGGCTTGGGTGGGTGTCCACAACACATTTTGGCAGATGGATTGATGGTTGACTCAAATTTCGGCTCCTAGTTATGTTCATTTTTTTCCTTCACAACACACTAACCAATTGTAGAATCAGGCATCATAGTTATACTTCTGTCATGCAAAGGAACATTTTCCGCATTTTTTGGTATTTTTCTATCCATTTTTGGGGGTTGGCCAAATTTTGAGGGCAAAAAATTTCAAACCTCACGGAGAGGAAATTGGCTCGTGCAAATTGCTTCATTATATCCTAAATACTATATTTGTTGTGTAATCTGACTCAATGGAGAGTGCCCAAAAATCAATGACCAAATTGTGGTTTGTCCGCAACTGTAGTCCTGAATTTCACTAAACATTACATCCACGTCAATTTATCTTTTTCCCCCCTACAAACAGTCTCAGACACTCTCTCACATCTCGCTAATTCGGCCTCCGTGTCAAGGACTCTAATTGCTTGTCGTGGAGCTGATTTTCATTTTCCCACGCGGAGTATCAACGGGTCACTTCTTGTCACAAGGGTAGACTGGGTCTACGTTTTGATCAATACAACTCGGAATTTTCCACAGGCAATAAGTTTTTCAACAGTCGGAGGTCAGTCAGACCAGGGGTGGGCTTTTTCCAGAAATCCGTTCACCGGTTCACGTTCTTGTTCTTGCGATTAAGTCTGCATGCATATCAAAGGAAGATACCAGCCCGGTGAGGCACAATACTTGCTTTACAACAATCTAGTGCTTTAGACCCGGATGGTATATCACTGTTACCATAAATTTACACCGCCTGCATGTTCTAGATCGGGCCTCAAACACCTTAGAGCTCTTATACCCCTCTACAAATCTTCAACTAATCCCAAGCCCAAATTATTCCCGTGTTCCTCTGAGCTAGGAAGCTCTCCACCCCGACGCCACTCGTCATTTTTTCCTAGCTCTCACGTTGGGCTTCAGCGTTGACTATGGCTATGGCTATGGACTACGACGCGTATGATGCTATCCTTCATCATATATTCAAGCAAGTACGTATGGATTTTTTATATATTGTGTTCTACTCACAAGTTTATTGCGCCAACAGACTCAGGGTGACGGTTGGTTCAAGCCGCCTGAGGAAAATATTTCTGCTGGGGTCTGTCTCCGTGTCGAACCCGGTCACTTTCGCGTCTTTCCCTACGAGAACAGCTACCTTGCTCCCTTTGAGGCAGCAGTGCGCATATTAAATCCCGTCGTTGCTGTCAAGGTCAGGAGTGCTGCAGTTCACGCTGCATTGTCAACTGTGTATGTTATTTCTTGTCACTGTCAGTTATCCGGTGACTTTCTGACGCTCCGTACGTAATAATAGCCCTGAAGATGCTTCTGCCATCTATGTCGATCATAACACACGCATTCAGATAGTGCCTTCCATGGCTACGGTGCCGCGAGCTGAGAAAGAACAATGCGGAGCCTTTGTGGCAAGTTCCGCTTCTTACTACGTCGTCATCCTTTTCTGATAATCCCTTAGCGGGATGAGGCTGTCCTAATTCTTTGGTCAGACAACTTGGACGGCATCATACCCTTGTGTCGCGACTTTGAGGAAAAGCTGATCAAGCTTGTCTGGAGACAGCGCGGCAATGTCTCCGCAGCTCCTTCTGAGATCATACCACCTAATCTGCCGTCGCGTGACAACTTGCTATCAATCAAGGAAGATTCCACTGAAGAGATTTATATTACTGAGAAAGAACTCACAAATCGGAAGCCAAAGCCTAATCCGTCATCTCCTTTTTGGAAGATCTTCAGCTGGAGCACTACTCGTCAGGAGCACCAAGGTGACGCCGAGAAGGGTGCGAAGAAAATCCGTCGAACAAAGCTCATTGCCCCCTGCTACAATGGTTTAGGTTGTGCTTTATCAATCTGTAAATAACTGTCGACTTCACATATTGCCAAACTTGGACTGACCTCTTTCAATAGTTTTCGTCGGTACCGGCATCAGCATGCTTCTGCAAGAGTCCATGCTTGATGGTCAGTGGATTCGATTTTGTTTGCTCGTCACCTGCCCACTGTTGTTCTGCGTTTCTTTGGTATGTCGTAGGGCCAAAGACGTTTCTTGATTAACGTTGACTTGTCATTTTCAGTTTTTCTCCCTACAGGTTATCGGCAATATCGGCATGATGTAAGTACTCATTCAGACTCATCTTGGCCGGCGCTCATTTTTGTAGTATCGGTCCTGTCTCCCAGTACTATGAAAATTCTCGCTACTATTCCGCTATCAAACCCGAGGAGGATAAGGATGTCGATTCGTCTCTTCCTCATGTTACTATTGAGCTTCCGGTTTACAAGGAGAGTCTTGATCAAACGATGTAAAGTCGTAATCGTTTTTTTGCCTGCCAGTGTATTCACGGACTTTCTGTTTTTCTTAGCGGGCCGTCCGTGTACTCGATCAAGAAGGCCATGCGAACATATGCGCGTCAGGGTGGAACATCTTCGATATTCGTGCATGACGACGGTCTACAGCTCATTTCTGAAGAGGAACGCGCCGAACGCATTGCTTTCTACGCCGATCACAATATAGGCTGGGTCGCGCGCCCTCCTCATGACTCCTCTCCAGACGGATTCAAACGTGTCGGCCGGTTCAAGAAGGCGTCGAATATGAACTACGGGCTGGCGCTTAGCTTGAAGCTGGAGAAACATCTCAAGGTACTCTTCAAAGCAGAAGAACTAGGGGAGCTAGAGAACGATGGTCAACTTGTGGAGGATCGCGCTTTGAATATGGCCTGCGAAGAACTCTTCACGGAAAGTGGAGACAAGTGGAAACCGTGGGCTTGCAACGGTAAATCCATTAGAATGGGAGAGATCATTTTGCTTGTCGATTCCGATACAATTGTGCCCGAGGTAAGTGACATATCGCCTCCTCTAATTATGAAGCCAACGCTGTTTTAGGACTGTTTCCGTGACGCTGCTCGTGAACTTGCAGAGAGTCCCGAGGTTGCGATTATTCAGCACGAATCAGGTTAGTCACTATCATGCTCCTGTCTTAGCATGACTCAACTTCGCACTCAAGATGTCATGCAAGTCGCGAACCATTACTTTGAGAATGGTATCACCCACTTCACAAGGCGAATCAACAAGTGTATATCCCTTGGTTGTGCGAACGGCGAAATTGCTCCTTTCGTGGGACACAATGCTTTTCTTCGGTGGTCGGCACTCCAGGATGCCGCATTCGTAGATCCGACTGACGGGAAAACGAAGATTTGGTCGGAATCAAATGTCTCCGAGGATTTCGACATGGCTTTGCGACTTCAGGTGCGTCCTTGCATCGTGGCGCATGGCGTTTTGTATTTGACTGATGTTCCCATGTGTACAGCTAAAGAAATATGCCATACGGTGGGCAACATACTCCGAGGGCGGCTTCAAGGAAGGCGTGTCTTTGACGGTCGATGATGAATTAAATCGATGGCAAAAATATTCATACGGTACGGATGAATGATTATGCCAACAAAACCTGTACTGATGCTGGGTTCGGTAAAGGCTGTAGCGAGTTGATTTTCAACCCCCTTATTCAATGGTGGAGGAAGGGTCCCATCAACAAACAGCTACGTATCTTCGTATGGTCCAATGCGCCGATCCATTACAAGATTAGTATGATGGCATGTGAGTAAGAGTGATGAGAAGTTATGAATAATTATGCTGACTTTTGGTTTCGAAAGACATGTTTTCTTATTGTAGGGACAAGAATTTTTGTTGTACTCGTGCTATACTCACGGACTTGACAGATGGTATCGCAGCTTCGGCACTTTTGTCGGCCCTCAACTATATCCTTCTTGGACTAGCATTTGAAACGGACGGCTACTATTTTCACAGTTTTGAAGTCTTTCTGGCTATTCTTACCGTGTTTTTTGGATCCGGCAACGTTGGTTTTGTTCTTCTTGAATACAGACTTGGGCACCGTAACATGTGGGCCTCGCTTGTTGAGACCTGCACATGGATCCCTTTCTTGTACGTTTTCGTCGCTTGTGTAAGGCCCAGGCTCACACCAATGCTCGCAGCTTTTGCTTTTTCGGTGGTCTTAGTGTCCATCTCGCGACCGCTCTTTTGGCCCATATGTTT
>JABCPU010000248.1:0-101115 GCA_016800925.1 Suillus spraguei
AGCAGAGGAGATGGCTTTCATGGTGATTATGACTATGATACATGAGATATTCTGGTTTATATAGTTAGATATAGTCATAAAATAACATAATGACACCACTTTATAATTTATATAATAGTGGCATGATTTTTATGGTGTCATAAATAATGATTTATATAGTTTTAATATACACTCAAAAAACTGTCCACATGAGTCATCATTTTATAAGCCTTATATCTCCACCATATCTCCGCCGATTCCCACGGTGTAGGGCTCAAATAAAAGCCCTGAAGCCATACTACAATGTGGTATAAGTATGTCCTTGAGGAATTTGTTCATTCTCACACAATATCATAGATAGTGAAAAATGTCAAAACATGCGGACAGTTTTTTGAGCCACTGTACAACCACCACACGCTTTTTTGGACGCCCTCTCCCTTTCTTCTCTCTTTGATGTTCAATCTCGTGTTTCTTTCTGGACATCTTATTGAGTCCAGTAACAGCAACATCTTCATGTACCCCAGTTGTTGTCAAATTTCTATCTCTGACTTTAATGACCTTTTCACCAGCTTGCAGGAACTCGGGTGCTGGGCTTATTGTAACATGGATAGGAGTTTTGCGAGATTTGTCTTGTTGGACAGTGGCTGATGGTATAGTATCAGCTTTGATAAGTTCCCGCTTTTTAGTGCTACCTGCAAAGTGTCATTATATGCATGCATATATTATGAGCCAACTCAACTCACGATGTTCTATACTCTTTGTGACTTTCTTTTTTGGCCTTCCCCGCTGGTGTTTACTTTCTTTTGACACATTGTTCCGTGTGTCCAATATCCCACAGTTCTCTATAGCTGATAACATACCAGAGATATCTGTATCTGTGTTATATCCATCATCCCCCAGATCAGGGGCTGCATGGTCCAATATGCCACAGTTTTCTATGGCTGATAACAAGCCAGATATGTCTGTATCTGTATCACACCTATCATCAGACACTGCATTGTCCAATATTCCACAGTTCTCTATGGCTGATACCAGGCTGGAAATATTTTCTGCATCAGGCGCTTCATATTGAGGCAGCCTTATATCTGTCTTGCGATGTGGGCTTGAATCGAGAATGCCACAGGCCATGATCTCCCCCACAATGTTAGGTGCATCTTCCTCCATCATTGTCGTATGCAGGCTGAGTGACTGATTCGAGTTAAAAAAAATTAATATATCATGTACCAGCTGTCCCATGTCCTCTATTTGTCATACAAGCAACTGCACACATGTGGAGCGGCTCAGTGTTTGAACATCTAAGACTGGCGTAAAATATTACCTCAGTGAAATTACTCATGCTCAGCATCATTAGTAACACATGGTGCGTCGGATCTTTGGAATTATGTTGATTAACGTAATTTTTTTTTCAATGCTAATCTTTTGGAGGTAAAAGTATAAATGGATCTAGCACCGCAATTCTTCAACACCGATTATGTCAATGTCCCTGAACATGTCAGTTATGTAAAATTCCCTGAAACTTGTAGTAATAACCACATCAAATCTTGACAGACTCACGATTCATTGTGCATTTTATGGCTCTCTTTTTCGGCCTTCCTTGCGAACATTTATTCTGTTTTACGCTAGCCTCTCTGGTGTCCAATATTACACAGTTTTCTATGGCCACAAGAAGGCCAGATATATCTATATCTGTAGTCCACCCGCCATCATCTGCATCAGATGTTTTGGGTTGAAGAGCAGACCTTTCTGCTTTCTTATTGCGTGGGCTTGAATTAAGAATACCACAGGCCACAATCTCCTCCATGATGTCAAATGTATCTTCCTGCTTCATCGCACTGGTTAGGCTTCCGGCACTCGAGCCGAGCACAAAACTGGTTGTGGTAGTTGTGGTGCATGCGAGCCTCCCAGTCAATAGAGTGAGAAGAAGGTAAGGATGGTGGGAGGGCAGCATAGCCATGCTGAAGGGGAGGAAACAGGGCCTGGCTGCAGGGGGAACTGCAGAAGGTTATTTTTTAAAAATATTTGTCTCATTAGTACATGACCGAACAACTCACCTATTGTCCAACGAAGCAGGAAACTGCACCACAGAAGGCTGTAAAGGCAGTGGTGGGCAACCTGGAGGCTATTGAGAGCTGCAGGGGGTGGCTGTCAACACATTTGAGTCAGTTTGGCAAGAGGAACTCACCTGCGGTCCCACAATTTGAAATTCTGGCCAACAGAAGACATGTGTGCTGTTAAATATTGGGACATTGAACAGTGCACACTTGGAGTCGGAGCGGACAACATCACTGCTTGAAAAAACCACGCGAGGCTTCCAAAGAAAGGATCCCATGTGGCAAAATGTGGCTTTCATGCGAGCATGCCTCACTCTCCCACACTGTTCCCCCCTTACTTTATGGATTGATTTTTCCAGACTTTCCATGACTTGCCCTGCCTTCCGACTCAAATTTTTTGGAGGCTTTTATTATCCCTGAAGATGATGGTTAAAGCCATTTGTTCAGGAAAAATCACATTGTAGAGATATACAAGGTCCCCATCCCCCTCCTACAGGTTATATCTTGTTATCATCCAGATACTGACATATGTATGAATTTTCCTACTGTTTTTCTACAGTAGAATTCGATTTCAAATGGTCCCAGAGCATTCCTAGGGTGTGGGAATATAAACATGTCAGATTGCCTGGTACCCCCCACAAAAATTGATTTTTCCAAGCTTCACATGACTTGCTCAGCTTTCAAACTCATGTTAACTGGAAGCTTTTAATGTCTTTGAAGACGATGGTCAAAGCCATTTGTCCAGAAAAAATCACATTCTTGAGATATGCATGGCCTCCTCCCCCCTCCTACTGGTTATATCTTATTAACATGCAAATACCGGTATATATATGGCTGTTCCTATTGTTTTTTGATGATACAAATTGATTAGAAATTGTCCCAGAGCATTTCAAGCGTATGGGAATCCAAATATGTCAATTTGCCTGGTACCCCCCACAAAGATTGATTTTTCTAGGCTTCCCATGACATGCTCATCCTTTAAACCCATTTTTCCTGGGAATATTCAATAACCCTGAACACAATGGTCAAGTCTGTTTTTGCTGAAAAAATCACATTGTGGAGTTATACAAGGTCCCCCTCCCCCCATACTGGTTATATCTTGTTATCATGCAAATAGCAATACATAGATGGCCATTCCTATTGTTTTATGATAGTAGAAATCGATTAAAAATGGTTCCAGAGCATTTCAAGACTGTGGGAACATAAATGTGTCAGATTGCCTGGTACCCCCTGCAAAGATCAATTTTTCTAGGCTTCTCATGACTTGCCTATCCTTCAAACTTATTTTTCCTGGAGTCTATTGACATCCCTGAAGATGATAGTGAAGCCTGTTTGTCCAGGAAAAATCACATTCTTGAGATATGCATGGCCCTCCTCCCCCCTCCTACAGGTTATATCTTGTTATTGTACAAATACAGATATATATATGACTGTTCCTATTGTTTTTTGATGCTAGAAATAAATTAGGAATGGTCCCAGAGCATTTAGAGCCTGTGGGAATCTATATATGGAAGTTTGCCTGGTACCCCCCACAAAGATCGATTTTTCTAGGCTTCCCATGACTTGCCTATCCTTCAAACTCATTTTTCCTGAGGACTATTGACATCCCTGAATATGATAGTGAAGCCCATTTGCCCAGGAAAAATCGTGTTCTTGAGATATACAAGGCCCTCCTCCCCCCTCCAACCTCATATATGTTGCTGTACTTCCATTTGACCTAAAGCTGATACTGTAAATAATGGTCCTAGTGTTTTTTAGGCCTACAAATCGATTGGTGATGGTTTCAAACTCTCTGGAGGTTGTTAATATTGAGATTTGTGTGATGAGCAAAAATAACAGTATTTTGCCTATATCTCCATATCAGACCCGCCGTTTTCTTTAATTCTTGGCTCATATCCTTCCTGAATATACCCTCTATGATATGTACCAGCTCAGAAAGAGTTATTTTTTTCGAAGTTTGAAACCTATTTCTGTTTTGACCATATATGTAAGTATAGGGATGGCACACCGTGTCACCAATTTGGCTTTCAAAGCATCTGATATTTCAGACTCCCCTTCTTGCTTCTCCGCCTCCACCAGTCTCTCGTCTAGCTTCCTCAGCTCTTCTTCATTGTCTTTCTCCGTCGATTTGAGCAACACGGGATCAGACGTAAGAGCGTCTGCAGAGGTTACTAACTTATAATACGGCGACATTTCTGCGTAGACCAAAGATCAAGTCAACAACATTAAGACAACCTCATTACTTACCGTCTGCCTTGATTCCTTCAAGCAACTGTTTTCTTGCATTGTTGTGAAGTCGCCCAAGTGTTGGTGAGATAAGAGTGAATAGATGCTGTGGCAGGCTAAGATTTGATATCGGAATAATTTCTTCTTAATGTTGAGTAATGGTTGAGTAAGTATGCATCCAAGTCAGATCAATATGCAAAGAAGATATCCAAGTCAAAAAGCAGGTCACCCTCAGGATAGTTCCTGGTTTGAAGGGGTGCTGATTGCCAAACCCTCTTTGTGCCATCATTTTTCTTTCCCCAGTGCATCCCGAAAAGTTCAAATGCGTTAAGTTCTGTGAAAGACGTCAGAGCACTGGCTACCTGCTCATAGAATTCCTGTATCACAAAAATCAATGTTCCTGAGCACTACAAGTGAAAAGCCATGATAACTTACGACAGTGGGAGGAATGAAAATGTCCTTGGTTGACATCACTCGCAAATAGACCAAGGTACATGCTTGTACAGTGTTTCCAAGAAGGGCACAGGAGGTGCATTTGTAATGATCTCCAGAATGACTACAGGGACAGTTGAGCGGGCAAGCAGAGGAATATCATCCTCCATAAGACTTCCTCCGTTTAGATGAATGCTCCTCACCGGACGGCTGGGAACAATTAATTTCGCTGTCCGGGGTGAGCGAGCCTATCACACAGTTTTCACTTAACTTATCATCACAACTTTGTAAATGTTGCGCTCAACTACAATGAGAAGAAATACTGAATGCTAGACAGACCTCTCTAGATCAATTTTTCTTCGTATAATTAGCAGGGAATTTGATGTCACACTTTTGGCGGAGGTCACATTATGTCATGGAAGTGTGACATATACAGTAGTTGCATATGCAGACCAAAGATCCTGCACTCATCATTGTCAGTGGCAACCTTATGATACGAATGCTCCATAACCAAACCGGAGAGCGATGTAACGAACATATTGGCGCTGGGCTTAAAACCCCATATTTTGACACTTGTCTCATGTCTACAGGAGTTACCACTTGTCCATGGCCGTCTTACCCCTTTAGCAGTACCGGTGGCATCCCACGCTTACCGCACACCGTACCGACTGCCGCACCACGTTCCACATACCGATGTCCTTCCATGTCCTTGCCACGTCCGCATAGCTCCATTTGGTGCGTCATTTGTTTTCTATTCATTATCACTGATTCCACGGCAAGCCTTATTACATGTTGCCTCGTGCTGCAGCGCCTTGCGCTATGTTTACTTACTGCGGTTACTACACTCCAGCGCTACTGATCTCTCCTAGAGTATTCCGAGTACATACGATTTAGGATATAAGCACCGCGTACCCCGCACGATAGAGGTACCTGATTTTACACCCTTGCATGTACTATAGGTCAGGATTATTGTCTAGCTCTGGATCAACCCAGTAGTGGACATAGTCTTTAAAGTTTTCTTATTGCTCGTTAATACATCACGCTCGTTCTCCATTACCGCTGGCATACCACTGGACTTTTGACTGTTACCTTGACTGAACTTCTCACGCACCGCTACTTTACCGCTGAAAGTACCGCGGACTTCTTTACTGTTTTCTTGCACCACTCGCAACCTTACTGCTGCCGCTGAGACCACCACTCGACATCGCTTGCTCAACGCAACTGTTACTGACCTTATCTTGCCCGCGGTAGCACCACTATACACGATGCTAGTTCCGGCGGTATCATCGCTGACTGCAGCAACTTACCGCTGACCCCAATGCTTGTTTCGCAAATAAGTTAGACTCAAACTTGACCATACTAATAGGCATCCCCCTTTAGGGTCGAACGCTCTTGTTCTTACAAGTGAAGCAGACTAGACGGAGCGCAAGACTAACATACTAGTTTAGGCAGTGGTTTATCTACAGCCCAAGCTAGGTTGTATCTTTACAGTGAGAATGTGCTCATGAAGCGACAGATTGGCGGAGGACACTTCAGAACATAAATAATAGTCATTAAGATATATGCTCGCACCTGGGTAGAACTTGTGAGTTATCTGTTTGCTTTCTCCCCTTTTTTTGACGGCCTGTTTTTAGTCTGACCTTGGCATGCCAAGTCCCAACACAATTTGCCCTCCATCTTTTATGGTATATTCAAGTTTCCATCTGGTTTCATGACCAAGATTTACGTTCAGTCCCTGGATTGATTTTACCTTTGGTCGATCGAGGCAAGAACGGCCAGCCGCCATTATCGATCATCCTTTAACCTCATTTTGGCGATCCAAGCACTGAGTGGTGGTATATATATATGCCATTGCCATTGTCATATGCGAGATTTCAGTGATATTGACTTCACTGCAAGTCATCATCGTCACTCAGTTGCATGCCATGTATCAATGATCCAGAAAGATGCTGATATTTCTTATTATCACTTAAAGACTTTCCTGGCTGTCAACATTTTCGACGGTGGCAACCATAATGTTAATGATGCGTGCTTCAGGAGGTACGCCTACGTAATTGTTAATATTCATCTCGTTGATGAATACCAGGAGAACAAGTTCTCTCCGACGCCTATCAGTGCTCATGTGGAAGATGTTCAACTTCTGGGTTCTATTACTTGGATGCTCAGCACCATGTTTGAGGTCCTCACACTGTGTCTCGCAGTTTTGCATGTCATGCAGATGGTTGTGCTGGGACCCTGCCAAATCTTTAATGTTCGAGAATATCACGCTAAGCTTGTGGCTGGCTCCGACGCAGCAACCCATATGACCTCTATTGCTTTCCAGGAGTGTGTGCACACGATGCATTGATAGTGTGTCATACTCGGTGAAGTGAACACTTGTCTAGTGCTTTACAAGGAGTAGGGGAATTTACTTTTATTAACTCCCACTTTCGTGATGGTATTCTATGCAAGTTACCGTTTTGAAGTAAATTTCAAGGAAACTATTCAGGGAATGTTTTTGTTAATATCAGTGTTGACACTAATGGGATTCAAAGTAAAAATATAAGGTTCTGAAACGTTGTCAAATTCTTTCAGAACTCTATGGAACGTTGGCAGACTACAAGCGGAGTCTGAATTCAAACTTTGGTCCATGTGTACACCATGCCTCCTGTACGCCCTTGAGTACAATGTTCAGAGCAACTTCAGACACTAACTCAAAAACTCACTAGTCCACCAATAGCTATCCAAATGCAACCTGCCCATGGTACTAGGGGAAGGGGTGTGATTTCTTGTGGTACAAGGGGACGTGGGGTGGCTCCTACCTCAGCCAGCGCTGCCACATCTCACAGTGATACTCCTACCAGTAGTATCAGCAAGATCCGGTGGGAGACACCAAACTGCAATCGAACATCTGCGGTCGTGATGTACCTCAGAACCCATCCTGCCAACTGTCGGATATTATTTTATGAAGGAAGGAAATCTCACCATGATGACAGCCCTCCTTCTGGGAGTGACAAGGGCAAAATACACGCAGTAATCGCCAAACAGATATTTGAGAAGGACGAGATGTATCAGTTGATGTATGCTGAGGATCAGATGAAGTTCACGCAGGCTGTGGGCAACCGTCTCACTTAGTATGTTTTTCAACTACTTCCTCCCCCCTTTTTATGTATATACTAAGCGCTACATTCAGTCTCAAGGGGAAGTATATATAATATATAGCCATATAGTGTATAGTTTTATAGGCGGGTGTGTATGTGTATGTAACATATTTGACTAAGCACACGCCCATGCCACATGTTTTATGCACTGACTTCATCTAAAATACTATAGCAATACTATTGTAGGATATACTGTGTGTGTATGAATGTACACTATATATCATCTTGATACTAGCCTTCATCTTTTATAGGTACAGATATGATGTTGATATGTGTACCTACAAAATGGCAATACGGGAATAGCAAGCTTTCATATATACTATGTACATATATGTATTAAATACTACACTTTAGGTATGTTTTTGAGGGTTACATGAATGCCATTTTGTATGAAATATTAGTTCATTGGTATTCATTTACTGTTTCAAGGCCCTGAGGGTCAACATAACCACATATTTAACCTAACCCATTTACAAATATCCTATTTAATATGATTCAGAGCCATCCACTGATTCTGATATGCTCCATTCCATGCCCACACAAAGGAGTGCATTTTCCGATGTTGAGATACACCAGCCTTCCCCTGTGTTAGATGGTCGTAGTCTTTCTCCACCTAAGACTCTCAATGGGTCCGCAAGAGCTTTCACCCCCAAATCAGGCCTGCTGTCCAAACTTTTGATGTCCCCCTCATCAAACTCCAGCTCACCACGCTCGAGCTCGTCTCCCATCCCAGCCAACTTCGTATTCCCAGCTATCAATGGTAATTATCGGTACCTTCCTCCAGGGCTGAAAAAGGACGACCAAGGGTTCTACACCTCAATTACCCCACCTGGCTCACCATCTCGCGCTCGTCCCGAATCTTCTCGACCTTCCTCGCTGCTGTCACTGGCGTGCCTCCCACGGTTCTTGTCCGATGTTCAGTCGCGGAAGGCTTCCAAGACCAGAGTCATTGTAGACCAATAAGATCTACTCCTGTTACCAGCAAGAAAGACAGACCTCGCAATTACCTCAAATCTTCGTCCGACAGCTCGGAAGTCTCATAGCTATATAATGAAGCGGGACTTGCAAAAGGAGAAGAATTGGACCCTGAGAGGTTGAAAACGCGTGCGAAGGATGTAGGTGCTGAGCCTGAAGATGAATATACCGAGTAGGGGCTTAGGTGCGAATGCATAGAGTGCAAAGACCCTCGCTCAGAGATCAATGGATTTCCTTGATGGATGACTTTGGGCTGTATCAATGAATATCGTTAGTCCAAGATTCTCAGCAGTGGTCCCCAAACTCACAGTTCCAAACGGGGTTCTCTATTCACTTGGATCTGGTCCTACACTGGCACCGAGGAAGCCACCGGCTAAACTTCTCCAACCATCACCTGCTTCTGGCGGCTTAGCATCGAGAACATCGATTGTGATACCGGCGCCATTTGACGAGCCAGTGATCACGGACAGCAACTCCCTCCATGCATGGCGACTAGACAATGGGACAAGACCTGGCGGCAAAGGTCTCCCGTTCGTTGAAGCAGACGAGAAAGGTGCTGGTGCTGGTATATCCAGAACATCGATGCCTGTGAGGGACAATGAACTGGGATTCCTACTACTTAGCAAATCATATGGATCGTCATATGCTGGGGGTGCCCCACTCCGCATAGGAGGTCCAAAGTCCGCTGCAGGTACTGCACTTCCCCTCTGACTCGCAGGCGTGATGGCTCTGGAAGGAAGGGAAAATTGAGGTGCCCATATGAGAGACTGCGTCATGGTACGCCGTGTTCCCAGATATTGCGCTCTTAGCGCTCACGCTCGACATTGGACGTTCTCCTGCAGGGGTATAGCCTACACCAAGCCTGCGGCCGAGTAAGGATTGGGCTGCCTCTGCGTCTTTATCCGATCCCTTGCCCGAGTTTGATCCGCTGCGAAATGATGAGGATCCAAACCAGCTCTTTCGCAGACAAGAGAAGGAGTTGTGCCAGCTGCCAGGTCCTGCGACAGGCTGAGTATTTGTGGAGTCGTCATCTTGTGGGCTGCGAGAACCAAGCTCCTGTACGCGTACGCGGCAAGCAGTGAAGGCTTTTAAGTCCTCCAGGTCACTTGTTGGATAAGAGGCACTGCGGACGGACTTTTCCTTTTCATTAAGTAGTGAGCGGCCTGAAGGTTTGCGTGTAGTAGTACCTTCAAATGGTGGGGATGGAAGTAGGGGAGCGATGTGCTCGGGCAGAGAGGGATGGCTTGAGCTGTACATGCGTGGTCGGGGTATGTCTTCCAGCTCTTCCTCATCTTCAATGCGAAGGACCTCTCCAGGAAACAAGATGTGGCCTAGCATTTCACTGCTGGTGTGGGCTGGGCCACCGTCACCACCATATGCCTGTCCAAAGTGTTCTGAGCCAGGCAGGACGACGCCATAGTCTGTCGAAGACCTTGTTCGGTCGGAGTCAGTGCTTCCTACAATATGGGGTGGGGCAGCACCGGTGGAAGAGAAGATACTGGCCGTAGACAGCATTCAGGATCAGTAATGGTGCTACAACGGAGGAAAGAATCTGCTTCATCATCACCGCTGTCGCGAGAACCCAGACCAGCTCTTGTTGACGGGAGTTCCAACGAACGAACCAGATAAAAAGCAGAAGCAAAATGATGAACAAGATGATGGCACCAATGATGATACCAATGAGGGCTCCTTTAGATAGGCACTTGTGTTTGAAGAATGATTTGATGTCGCAGAGGTGGAAGGGTATGTAGATGTAGACTGATAGGATTATGAAGACGATGCAGATGTCACAGAAAATGATGTTGTGGTGAAGGTGGAGGATGTTGCGGTAGGAGAAGACGTTAGAGAGGAAGTGGAAGCTGCTGGCGAGGTGAACCACCGTAAGTCCAAGCGCCGTCACTGCCTAAGGGAATCTGAGCATCAGTATGGTACACAATGTATAGTTATCTTGAAGCGCATTTCTTCGGCCATAGAAACGAATGTGCAAACAAAACTACTCACACTTGGACCGTAGTAAGTGAGTGGGAGCTGAAGGGCGGTCTTGCTCGTTACAGTTTTCCCTGCGGCATTTTTGGACGCGCATAATTGCCTCCTCATGTTGATTTGCATTAAAAAGGGCGATGGTCTGACAGCCGCCATGCTAAAGACCATCTTCAGCAATCAGATCATCGCTTTGCGCCTCCAACGTTGTCGGATCACCATCATCGAGGGGAGGTGGCGATGACGCAGGAGTCGATCTTGTGTTGGATCGCGGTGTGAGGTATCCACCATTACTAGGCTGTTGTGTTGAGGGAAAGGGAAAAGGACTTGCGTCACTTTCACTGGGCGGTGTCGAAAGCTGCACTTCCGGTTCTGCAGCGTTTTCTTCTTCTACTTCGGCGGCAGCCTTACGACCAGCTTCCTCTATCCTCTCGTTAGTCTTTCCCCCCAACGAAGCGTTGCTTCTGCGCTTATAGAACAACAGGTAGGCATTGGAACTCTTTGAAGATTATTAATTGGTGCTAAAGAAAAAGAACAGGAAATAAACTTACGACTACATGACTGACATCAGACTGCATGACATACGAATCATCGAAGTGATACCACTGCTCCGTCACATGGTTGAAGGCATATGCGCGATAGTGCCCGCCACCAAGTCCCCCCAGGTGCTCATCGACAGCATAGAGATCATAAACGAGAGGCTCCTCGACGTCTCTAATGCCAAGCCCGTTGATGTCGGCTCCACTCTGCGCAAGCCTAGTCCCCACTCGGCGTTCACCAACGAGACAAGTAAGGTCGAGACCCTCAATAGGGAAGTTGACGAAAGTGTCGATCTTATCACGAAGTGCGCGGCTGTTACTGAAACGCTTGAGGTGTACAGCGAGAATGTCCGGGACCTTCCAGAGGTCAAACTTCTTCGTAGCTTGCTGGTGTTTCTTGCAATGCAGGCAGTACCACAAATCATCCTCACCCAACTGCTCCTCCTTCGTGAACTCTGCCAAACAATTATCAAGTGTTATCCCCTTCGACTTCTGTGCTGCAGCTGCCTCCTTGGCCTCCAAGTACTCAACATGCACGAAAAGCACCCACTCATCCCACCGCGAGTTCTCGAATTGAGAAGTGCCGAAGTAGTATGCCTTCATATTCTCATCGAACTCACAGAGGAAAGCGTCCCCGTCCCTCAGTAATGGAGCTCCCGATTCGACGTCTTCAATACGAGTTTCCCACTGCTCAGATCGACCGTTACTGGAACCATAGCCACCTGCTGTGTAATCCTTGTAGCCAGTGTAAAGGCGCAAATTGAAGACGCCTTGCTTTGTGCCAACGATATACGCGCCAGCATCCATTTCGGAATCGTCCTCGCTGAAAACTCTCTGATCTGCGATGTCACCTTCAATGACCATCCCGTCAACTTCACTGATATCCCCATTCTCTTTGATCTCTGCTACGGAGTCGATGGGCGAGACTGTTGAAATAGGGATCGTAACAGCATCGCCAGGAGAAAGATCGGCTTGCTAAGTATACAAGTCCCTCTCGTGAACCGTCCATCGTTGTAGACGTTCGATGACGGCATCATACATGCCATCCACAGATCCTATCGATATGAAAGTAGCTGTAAGCTAGTCAAGGGTGCCGTTGAAATCTAAATTAAGAATTTCCGACATAGTAGTGTCACGTGAGCATGTTCGTCGGAGTCAAAAGTACTGTAGGTCCACAACCGCCACATCAGATCAATCAATTGTTCTACCACACTTGCGCCACATTGGACAACCAGATATAAGGCAAGCAGGAAGTGGACGCCTTCTTAGTTCTCTACACTTTACCAGTTCTGCTCACTGCACTCAGTCGGCGTAACCACAACACTAGCGTCATGTTTCCTGCCAGCGGGATTGGCACATCATCTACTCCGCCACGCGCCAATGCATCAGTTCATGGTGCTAGCACAATAGAATCTACCCCAAACAGCCGTGGGACTGCCGTCATCAGCGAGAACATCGGTTTGGTTGGTGTGAAGTGCACACCTTTGCTATTTTTATTGAGTGGCACCCTAACATTTCATCCAGCATTAAACAAGTCCGCCCATGGATTCAGCGGGACATTAAGCAGGCTAAGCAGTGCAAAGCAGATGCAATGCTACAAGCCCTGCTGCAGCGCGCCTCTTGCACTCCAGAGACTAAACAACCCGAGCTCCTGCAAAAGTGCCTGAAGGCGGTTCTGCCGGTTTGCAGTGGACGGGTCTCCACTGGGAGTATACACTCTTTGGGCATCGAGACAGCCCTGAAAAAATAGTGAGTGCTCCTTGGCTGCTCGGATGTGTTCATGCCTATAACGATTGCAAGCGTACGTCCAGGAACAGAACCCGACTTCTATGCCCCCTTTATTGAAGCAACCAACATCGCGCTGGTTTGTCTTGAAGAGATTAAGGTTGACGGGATACGTGCTCCCGTCCCCGCCGTGGACATGATCTGTCAGCAGAACGATATGCCCATGCACCAAAACCACCAGACCGTGAAATCAACTCGGAAGCCCGACGGCGTTATTCTTCCTTTGAACAGCGCATGCGCTCCCTTTGAGGATAAGAAGGGTGGTAAGAAGGGCAAACAGAAAGATGACGTGAAGGACGACAAGAATGATGACACCAGGCGCGACACAAAACGCAGGGCTCACATGGATATGAATGCGACAGTGAAACCAAAAAATCTCCCCTGGAAAGATGTTCTAGCCTGCATCGAGTTCAAGAGAAAGACGCCAGGGAGAACGAAAGGGATCAACCCACCGCCCTCTTTGTATACGGTGAAAGACCGTGTCCCTACCAAGCCAGAATATCTGCCGGTGGATCATCTTAAAGCTGGAGATCAGGCGCCAGGCCCTTCGCAGACCCCAGCAACACAATTTACATCTGACACTGCACGTAAGTGATTGTATTTTTGATATCAAGGTTGAACTAAATCGGCCGACCTGCAGTCGTATCTTCCTGCCTTACTACTGCACAGCCTTCCAATGGTGGGTCCAGCTCCAAGCGTAAGGCCGGCGACCCTTTGGAATCCATCGCCAAAAAAACCAAGATCACTCCTGACTCGGACGAGCCAGATGTGACCGTCCAAACGGGCATGTATGCCGCCGAAATGTTTGCGGCCAATGTTGCTGTCAATCATTTGATCAATCTTATTGTTGTCGGTGGGTCCGTTCGTCTGTTGAGATTGGTTACGCTCTTACCATCGCTGTTTTAGATGATGTCATGTGGATCTGGTATTATGACAGGCAAGGGATTATTCAAAGCTCGGGCATCAACTTCATTCAAGATCTCCCGCGATTTATGGTGCTGTTGTTTGCTTTACAACGATTCGAGCTCGAGGATTGGGGCCGAAACAGGGACTTCCTCCCCATTCAAGTTGAGGGGAAACAATGCCACGAATTCAAAATTAAGGATGAAGAACTTGGAGAGGTCGATCTGTTGCTTGACACCAGCCACGACGAAAGAGTAACGCACTATGGACTACAAGGACGAGCCACTAATGTCATTCCTGTCACTAGCGAAGTACTCACAAAGAAGTACGGCAACTTCCAGGATGGGATGGTGGCCAAGATCTTTTGGGGAGAGGCAAGTCGCACCAGCGAACCGGCAATCTTGAAGAAGGTCAAAGAGATCGCCAAGGTGCACAATTCTGTAAAGGGCCATATTCCTGAGCTGTTGTGGCACCACACCTTCACGCATCCCACGTCCACCATCCGAGAAGCACTCGGTGTTCCGGAACCCACCAAGGGCAGTCGTGTACTCTACATTCTCGTATTCCGCAAGTTCCATCCCATTACGAAGCTTCACGGCAAAGAGCTTTTCGACGTGTGGTATCAATGTATTCTGTGTGCGTATTTTTATCGCCTTCGTGAGGCTCCCCGTTGACATAGAGTGTAGGTCATGTTACGTTGTGGAAGCAAGGGGTATTCCATCGAGATGTCAGCCCTGGCAACTTGATGTGGTACTGGAAAGGCGGGAAGCGGATGGGTGTCTTAAACGACTATGATCTATCTTCGTTGATAGATGACTGGGGTCCTCAGGGCAACGAGCGTACAGGCACGGTGCCATTCATGGCACTTGATCTTCTCACTGCAAAAGCTCAACGAGGCGAAGTCAAGCACCTATATCGCCATGATCTGGAGTCATTCATGTGGGTTTTTATCTGGATTTGCTTTCGTTACAGGGAGGGAGTCATTATACCAGCGGAATTGCGCCCCTTCGATGAGTGGGCCAGATCAGACGCTGTGACATGCGGCGAGAAGAAATATTTTTTCATAGGCCATATACTAGACCACCCCTACCCCTCGCACTTAGAGCTGGGCATATGGCGTTTCATCGTGCAGTGTGCCACTCTACTTAAAAGGGATAGCGACCGTCGATCTGGTCTGCGCGTCGACAAGTTACTAATGATGCATGGAGCAATCGAGCAGTTTAACAATGAGGAACTGGAAGATATTGATGATTTTCTGTCCGTGTTTACAAACACGCAGAGCTGGGTCGAACTTTCTAAGCTCAGCAACCCTTCACAGTAACCTCTTTACCTGCACATACTTTCTTTCATTATCATAATATGCCATGTCACTTCCAGTTGTCTATGGATAGAATATTCCAATCGACGCTTGCATACGGAACTTCTCTCTGTACAGGATCAAACACTTAGATATTCTCCTTGTTCTCTAGTAGATATTTACAACTGCGGTATCTAGATAGACTTCAAGTTTCAACCCCATCAACCAGATAATGACTACACGATGGGAGGGAAACTTTCACGCTCTCTTGATAGGACGTGTCCAAGGCGCCAGGACTGTCTCGTGACAACCTCACCACAGCTGTCCCAGCTCAACCCCCAGGGAGGTTCTGCTGGATATCGTCTTCGAAAGAGGTACAATTCCTTTGTCAACCTGTTCCAGCTCTGCAAGGTCATACACCTTTCCCGTCAAGATCTCGTACCCTTCCAGGTGGGGATCAATAGCTGATGGGAATTCTGCAATGCGTTGCTCAATTTTGGCAGACGTTCTCACTTGTCTATTCATGGAATTGAGATCTCCTTGGGGTACGTGACTTTACAGATGATACAGAGAGCATAGGAGATTGGACTGAGTCTGGATTGCTGATTGACGGCTGCGGGATGCACGACTCTGACATGTTTCCCGGTGGTTTGCCTGAGACAGCCCTTCAACATATTTTTATCAGTGCAGCAGCGTGTCGGAGAATACAAGAGGATCGCGTCGGATAATAACATTGTTGCACAAGTCAAAGACATCACTTCCGTGGATAACATAGACACTGGGGCCGTAGAAATTCTCTAGCTGTATTTTCAAGGTCAGACATGTCCGACTGGTATTCATTTGAGTTTTAACAAAATCAAGCTGAAACCTGCCATGAATTCGTCCAAGGGTTGTTTCCGGAGACCATCGTAGAGCTGCTTCTGCGCATCGCATGCTGTAGTAGTCTCCTCTAAGTCTTTGGCGCATTTCATGAATTCCTCCTCCTCTCACTTCTTGTACTCTTTGAGAACATTGTGGTTTGGATCAGTATTCTTAAGTTTCTCTAACAAGACCGATCAGTAATAATTGCGTGTGATTGAGGTGGCGGAACACACCATCAAGATACTCAGAATCTGCAAGTATATCCTTCTTGAAGCGTGCAAGTTTATCGGCACTGTATATGTATAGCTCAATCGATGGGGTTCGTTGACGAGCCTTATGTGGAGGTGCAGAGTCTGCATGTTTCAATATGGCTCGAGCTCAGAGGAAGATTGACACACTCACATCCTGCGAACAGTGTTGAACGACTTCGATCAGCATGGCCCGAGTTCAGAGAATTGAGATACTTACAGCCTGCGAACAGTGTGCAAGGACTTCAATCAGCATGGCTCGAGCGTGAAGGAGAATCGACACACTGACCTCCTGTGAACAGCGGACAAGGACTCCAATTGACATGGCTTGAGCTCAAGGAGGATTGACACACTGGCATACTACGAACAGCGCGAAAGGACGTCAATCAACATGGATCGAGCTCGAAGGAGTATCAACACACTCACAACCTGTGAACAGTGGGCGAGAACTTCGATCAGCATGGTCGGAGCTCAAAGGAGGGTCGACACACTCACATCCTATGAACAGTGGACAAGTACCCTGATCAGCATGGCCTGAGCTCGAAGTAAAATTAACACACTCACAGGCTACGGATAGTGGGCGAGGACTTTGATCAGCATGACTGGAGCTCAAAGGAAGATTGACACACTTACACCCTGTGAACAGTGGCCAAGGACTTTTATCGACATAGCTCAAGCTCGAAGGAGGATTGACACACTCACATGCTGCCAACGGTATGCAAGAACTTGGATCAGCATGGCTCCAGCTTGAATGAGGATCAACATACTCACAAACTGCGAATAGTGGGCAACGACTTGGACCAGCATGGCTCGAGCTCGAAGGAGAGTCGACACACTCACAACCTGCGAACGGTGGGTAAGGACTTTGATCAGCACGGCTCGAGCTCGAAAGAAAGTCGATATACTCACATCCTGCGAACAGTGGGAGACGACTTGAATCAACATGGCTCAAGTTTGAAGTGCGCCTATATATCTGTTGGAGTCAAACATCTATACCCCCATAGATGTTTGAATAGATGTTTGACTCCAACAGATAGAAGCGTTCCACTTACCTGTCCCCAAGCGTTGTACCAGACATAAATGGCACATCCCACACGACATCCATCGACTTGTATTCAACCCAACGACAACACCCTTTGCAGACCACGGAACTCCACCTGAATCTTGAACCATAGTAACCCTGTCTCCCAAGGCAAAGCGCTGGTTCTGGAGTCGATAGATAGCGTGCGATGGTTTTAGAACTGCGTGACGAGGGATATTCTTCACAATGGCTTTCTTGATTGCAACTTTGGACCTGTTCTTATTGATGTCATCGGCAACCTGTTCAATTTCTTTGACAGTGCTCTAAAGACAGTTTTGAATGAAACGTGACTCGGGATAAACGACAATTCCAAACCTTCACTAGGCTGTCCAAGAATAGGGAAACTGGCTCAAGATCTCGGACCCCCTTTGATTTGAACCACGACTTTACTTCCTTGACCCCAGCATCAGCGTGAGAGTCAAAGATGTCCGTAGCGCGAGGCATATCTATCACCCTAGAGATGAGATCAAGGAATTGTCGGGCAAATCCAAGCTCACGCTCTCACTCTCGACAAAGCTGAGTACAATTGACCCGTGACCACAAAGATTTGTTCAAAGGTCAAGTGCAATCTCCCTGTCGATCTCGAGCAGAACGAAGGCCATTGCGCGGAGTATATCGATGTGAGTCGCTCCCAGATTGGCTGATATGCTGAACTCGAATAGGGCTGTTGCTATGGGTTGTAGCATGTTGCCTGCCGTCGGTAGTATCAGCCCATGAGTAGCGAGAATCTTTCTTGCTGAGTTGATCGAGTTTACATCCGTTCTTATGCCTGTTCCTAGCGCGTGGTCTTCGTTAGATTTACTGATGGACAGTAGAGGTTTGTTTGCTGTTGTTTTGCAATTGTTCATTCTTGTCGACTGGGATGCAGTTGGTGGGTTTGGTGTGTTCGTCGGGGCCATGTTTCTTGGGTGGTTGGTGTTTTTTTTGATGCTTGGGGTCTCGTTGATGGGTGCTTGTGTTGTTTGGGGCTCTTGGGGCCGCCTTTTGGCGTCCTGTGCGCAGTTGCGCGCTGCTTTGGTGGTCGAGTTCCGGGGTCCTAGTCGGGGTGCCACCTGGTTCGGGTCCAAGAAGCGATATTGAGCATATTGGATGCTTCAAGTTTACCATCATTGATTCAAGTATTGTAGTGATGTTGCTTATCACCCTCACCATCGAGCAAATCCAGTGATTGGAGGAATTTAGAACTTTTTGCTGTTGGATCAAGTGGTTAGTGATTATTTTTCGAACAGGACGACCCTTGGACTTTGTCGATGACATTCTGGCATGTCCAGACAAACTTTTTTGAATGTTGTACATTTGTTATTTGCTATTTGCTCACATGTAAATAAGATTCATATACTTCAGCTGACTTCTGCCCAAGGCCCTCGACCTACTGCCAGCAATTGCCATTGGCAGAATGGCAGACTTCTGCTCACAACGCTACCCGTCTTCCTGTTGTCGATACCTGTCTGGATACAGAAGACCTCAAAGCACTCTGCGATGCCCTCATCGTCAGTCTCAGCTTAATCCCACCATATGCATTAGTTGGTCTCGCTACGTTTGGTTCAGTGGTACGTGCACATATTTGTTATTTCATTGTTTAAGCTCATTGCCTTCACTAATAGATGCAAGTTCGCAAACTGGGCCATGCAGAGTGCATTAAATCATATGTCTTCTGTGGCGGCAAGGAATACACGCAGAAACAGATTCAGGACATGCATGAACTCAGTACAACAACTCACGCTGCACCCCGCGCTGGCCAACTCATACCCCAACAAGCTTTTGGAGCCGCCCGCTTCTTGCTTCCTGTCCAGCAATGCAAATTCCAACTCACTGGTATTTTGGAGGCACTTGCTCGTGACCCTTGGCCCGTTGCCCATGATAAGCGCGCTTTACGTTGCACTGGTGTGGCCGTTAGTGTAGCCATTGGACCCCTGGAGGTGTGTATGGCAATTGTAGTGAGAAGAGTTATGCATGACAACATATCTCTCAGACGACTTTCCTTAACACGGGCTCACATATCATGGGTTTTGCGGGTGGACCTGCAATGGAGGGTCCAGGCATGGTTGTCGGTAATGAACTCAAGGAACCTATCCGCTCTCATCGCAACATCGAACGGGACAGCGCCAAGCACTACAAACGTGCATTAAAGGTTCGCCCTAGATTAGTGAAACAACGTTCGATGGCATCGTAGTTCTCTCTGTTTTAGTTCTATGAAGGTCCAGCGAGGAGAGCATCCAATAATGGTCACACTGTCGATCTATTTGCTGGCTGCTTGGATCAAGTGGGCTTGCTGGAGATGAAGTCGTTACCCAACTCGACGAACGGTGTCATTGTGCTATCTGATTCGTTTGCCACGTCGATTTTCAAGCAAAGCTTCCTGCGCATGTTCAATAAGGACGACCAGGACCTCTTGCAGATGGATTTTAATGCGATGTTCGACATACAGGCAAGTCGCCTCGCATACTCTACATAACTTTTGACTTGAATTTATTTAGACAACTAAAGAACCGAAGGTTTCTGGCCTTATCGGACATGCAATCTCCACTGGGAAGAAATCTGCCTACGTTAGCGAGACAGAAATCGTCATTGGTCAAACATCAGCCTGGCGAATCAACTCCATCACACCTAAGACATCTGCTGCCATTTACTTCGAGGTCGTTACTTCTGCGGGCCGGCCATTGTCCCACGGATCAAGGGGTCTTATTCAATTCGTTACCTATTATCAGTACTCGTCTGGGCAAATGTGTTTGCATGTCACCACAATCGCTCAGAATCTTGCGAAGCGAACTCTCCTAGCATTGCTTCGTCCTTCGACCAAGAAGCCACTGCCGTAGTTATGGTAAGGATAGCTGCATCTCCAGACTCAAGCGTGAAGGTGAAGCACATTTCGGCCTGCCTGAAATTCCCAAGCACCCCATCATCTCGAGCCTCGTCAACTATGTCAACGCACTGCTCTCTAAGGACAGCCAGACTGAGGAGTACGACCCCATTGTTCCCCTACAGCTGACTGGAAACAAAACACCGATCTTCTTCATGCACCCTGGTGTCGGAGAGGTTCTCATTTTTGTCAACCTCGCCAAATACTATATCATATGTCTCACCTGTCTACAGGCCTCTACGTGACCCATGACAAAGTTAGGGCACTGAGGCTGGCGTACCAGCAATAACCCCCGCCAACATCTACTCCAACATAGTAAGCGCCTTGCTCCCCTGCCTCGAATTCAGAGTGATCCCTCGGGAACGTTCATAGAAATAATAATACACCCTGCCAACGTTCTAAGTGTGAGTGGAACACAGTGCGGGGTGCTCGGGAAGCTTTACCCATTTGTGACAGCTATGCCAAGTAAACTTGGGCTCAAACCGCTATAAAGGCCCGCAATGCCCTCGCGCTTGACAATCTCGAGGAGATGTTGAGCTAGGCTCTGTCAACACGCGTGAGCATTAGGCACAAGAAAATAAAATATTACACCTCGAGTTGTAGTCACCTTGGAATCATTCTACACGTCGACTGCGGCACACGTCGATAGGGCTGCGGGTATGAAGGACCACTTAAATTTGCACTCACACATAATAGGATACTACGTACTATGTTGCGGACATGACAATGATGCCACCGGCAGCGCCTGCGAGTGAATGAATGGCAGAGTCACTTACCATGATGTACGAGACTATGGTACGTGTGTCTGAGGGCAAAGGATAGTTTTCCGTATTCGAATTCTGGGTGACAGTGGTAGAAATCTGATGAAAGGAGCTTGGCGCCCGTGTCATTTGTTTTTTTTTTGATCAGCGGCTTTGCAATTTGGAACACGAAAGGCTTTAGATGCACGGAGGGTGTCAAAGAGGAGGTACGGTGAAGTGTCATTAAGGTTGGCACCCTTATATTGTCATATAATTGTTCTCAACTTGTATATATAAGCCTAGTCTACAACATATATAAGCAATGATATATTGTACCAATGATGATCGTGCTATGGTTTAACTTACAAATGTATCAAAACAACGCAATATGCGAGTCTTCTACAATGGACGCCTACTGATGTAATAAAATACAACATCTACTTCAATTGAGTTTGATGTATAGACATGTCGACGAACAGTATGTAGCGATTAGTCACCTAAATACACGTATGGTCATTGCTTCTGGTTCTGCCATGCTGGGCATCGGGCCTTACTTGTCGACCTTGAACGTATCATCCTGCATCTGTCTAAGCAACTGCTGCATCTCCTCGACATCCTTCTTAAAGCCATTAGAGCTGCCGCTAGAATCCTGCCTTGTGGAAAATGAGTCGCCGATAGTTGCTTTACTGTCATCCAGTATGAGCCATTTGTCCAACTGCTTGGGATTTGAGGCGGTAGTGCGTACGGACGATGTCGCCAAAGGGTTCTTGAGATTACCGAGCATCTGCAACATCAAAGGTAAGGAATGACAGACATAGTTCTTACCGCAGTCTTGACAACCATCCTCCAGACATTGAAAGAGTCTAACAAAAAGTCAGGAATAGTGCTTATCATTGAATTCAGCCACTCACATTGCCTCGACTGGGGAGTACCACCATCGTTCGCCCATCCAGGCTCGTTAAGATAAGGTTCCTCGCAAGGGATCATGGACTGAATGGATATAAGGACCTGCAAGGTGTGAGCACAAATACCGAGAGACAGCAGAGGAGCGCAAACTTGTAGCAGTGTTGATTTTCCAGAGACCCACCCTGGTCCGGACCATGTACCGAGAAGAGATAGGCAGACTTTGCCATCCTGAAATACGATGAGAATGTGATCACTTTGTGGATCTCAGCACTCACTGCATAGAGATTAAGATTGAACCGATACTTTCCACCATTGGTCTATCAAGGAATCTCAGCTATATAGACAAGGCAATCACTCACCGTCATGAATTTGACGCTTGGAGGAGCTTGGTTATAATTCGGTCCAAATAAGATATCAAACAAGAAACTGCAGGATCTCTGAGCACGAGAAATGTGTTTTCTGAGTTACTCACCAGCCATCTTGATACCTAGAAAACGAGAGTGAGAGAAGCTCAAGAAAGCGAGACATCAGGGACGTCTTGGATAACTGTCGGACTTTGAACTAAACCGTCTTGCATGCCACTGGTATGGTAATGAATAACGTAACTCCCAGTGAACGTCAATGCAAACAACAGCCCATTACTCGCACCTGGCACTAGCAATAGTACAGGCTTCTCTTTGAACAAGGCTTCTGCTAGATGTTCTGAAAGTCGAAGAGAAGAATTTATCGTGAAATATCCACTGCAAAAGATGTCAATCAGGTCATTAAGGCCCTCGAGGAACTTCGAGAGCATATATATGAGAAGTACTCTGATTGCTGTTACTGCTTTTTGATGTCTAATCATTTCTGTGTCGCTAAGGTCATCATTAAGAACATCAAGGATCCCGTCCGGTGCTCAATGGTGCAGAGAAGGTGAATGACAAGCAAACAGAGCATGTGTCAGGTACTGGTATTCGTTTGACGAAGAAAACAATACATATTCACTACAGTGATGGTAGTGACGCATGCGCACTAAGTCTCCTGACTTCTACTTCTGATCACTTTCTCATTGACTGACTACTCATTGCCTGATGTGTGGTATTTCTATTTGCCATGGCATGTACCAGTGCTTGGGTATGATGATTTCTGCATGACTTGTCTTGTCTCTTTCGACTCTTGAGGTTTCTCATTTCTTTTTATGGGTAGTCACTAGTAGTCTGTACCTACAGCTATATAGCGATCTCAATTTTCATGAGTCTATCAACTAGATCTTCACGCCTGCGCACCTAGTCAACAGCTGTAGAAGCGTTCCACTTACCTGTCCCCAGGACATAAATGACACATCCCACACAACACCCATCGACTTTGTATTCAACCCAACGACAACACCCTTTGCAGACAACGGAACTCCACCTGAATCTTGAACCATAGTAACCCTGTCTCTCAAGGCAAAGCGCTGGTTCTGGAGTCGATAGATAGCGTGCGATGGTTTTAGAACTGCGTGACGAGGGATATTCTTCACAATGGCTTTCTTGATTCCAGCTTTGGACCTGTTCTTATTGATGTCATTGGCAACCTGTTCAATTTCTTTGACAGTGCTCTAAAGACAGTTTTGAATGAAACGTGACTCGGGATAAACGGCGATTCTATACCTTCGCTAGGCTGTCCGAGAATAGGGAAACTGGCTCAAGATCTCGGACTCTCTTCGATTTGAACCACGACCTTACTTCCTTGACCCCAGCATCAGCGTGAGAGTCAAAGATGTCCGTAGCGCGAGCCATATCTATCATCCTGGAGATGAGATCAAGGAATTGTCGGGCAAATCCAACAGCTTACCGTCGCCCCCTTGGTCCAGACAGGACCAACCTTATATTCACGAATGAGGTCAACTGCCTTCTCGCTAAACTCCCAATAACGACCAGCCTTCCGTGAGTAGTCAATAACTTTCAAGCCTTTGGCCTCGAACTTGATGCTCAGTCCGAGATTGTTCTTTTGATGATCGGAGGTGAGAACATGAAACTTGACGTGATTTTGGAGAGCACTCTGGGTAACATTCCGATTGTGGAAGCTGCTTTGAACGATGGCAAGTAGTGCTGTGAAACACGACTATCAACAATAATCTTGAACTTGTTATTCTCTGTTTTATCTGAAAGGAAGAACTACGAGATCATTTAGAAAGATAAATTGTGGTAGGGCATTGTGACATACTGCCAGAACAACAGACAAAGCGCTGTCAGTAGTTGAAGACACCTGGGCAGCCACACCATACGCGTGTTCGCCAAGGAAGAAAATGTTCGTTCCGTCAGGAAATTCCTCCGACAGAGGTGGAGCATCCTTCTCGAGGAACCTGGGATCTTCGGATGCAACTTCTGAAATGACCATCTGGACGGCTTGTTCGAGTTCTTTTTCGGGTCCTTCGTAGTCTTTAACCAATGCGCCTGATTCTAAGCGTTTCAAACCTGCACGAATGTGTAACGAGCGGACGTCCATAAAGTACCATCACGCACCTTTTAGCGGACGGACGTGCACCAGGACATCGACGACCAGTGATCACTCCACATCTCTTCGAATATAGCGTCTCAGTCCGCTCAGCTTTTCCCTTCCAATGGCTCAAGCTCTGGTGGGAATGCGGATTGGAAACAACCTTCGCCAGAGTACCGGGCACGAGTACCAACTTCTCGTACTTGAACAATGAATCGGACACGGCCGTGGCCAGCCCTTCTTGCAAGAAAGGCCAACCGATGAAAGTGCATTTGCCAACCATTTCCTGGGCGATATCCTCTACCTTGCGGTTTTCGTGAGGATTTTGTATGTGAACTGCCATCGACTTGTTGCGGCTTTCGGAACCGTGTACATTGACACCGTGAAGGCCTAGTTGTGCTGTGTGGGGTAATGTACCCACAAAGGGAATCCAGCGAGGGCTTTTGCACCGAGGCATACACCTTCGCATAGTCCAGGGACGAGATGGAGTCCATCAAGAGTTGGTAGGTCGAAGGATTCCATCTTACATGTGCAACGATATATAGGAGGGAAGAAATCCGGTAACGATGAAGGATAGACTGTGGACTCTCCAGGACTGAAGATAAATTTGGTACTGGTTCCAAACACATTGCGGCGGCGTTCCTCTGGGGTCAACCTATGTTCTCGAGCTGCACACATGGGACGATGACGAACTACAACCAAAAAGCGGAATTTGCTACTCACATTTCATTGCTCGTAACAGCCGCTGCTCATCAATAAAGGGAATCTTAACGATTGCTTCCCATTCTTGCTTCTTTCCATTTAAGTCTTGCTCAAATTCAAGAGGGTAAAAGTCCAATATCGGTGAATTTGGATCGTGCATTAGGTCCTATGGTTGATTAGTCTAATGCATGACACAGGCCACTGAACATACTTGATATGCTATCGGAATATGCTCCATGCTTGCGGACGGGAGGACGCCCATCAGTTGTTCGAAAGGACGGAAAGGTTTACCCAGCTCGAACATGAACGACTTGTCACCAAGGTCACGTAAATCTTGAAGAAAATGTGAACATAGCACAATGAGGACAGGGAATGTAAAAAGTACCAGATATCCGCGGGGCGTGATGGTAATTGTAAAACCAGCCCCAGGAGGCGATCCCACTGTAATAGTAGTGCATAACCCATTGTAGACCCTCTGCGTAGCGGTATATCAAGTCGTCCATCTCTTTAGGGTCATCATAGGTGATTCCAAGTTTCTCCTGTCGAGCAACCGGTTGGTCTGACGAACGGTATACAAGGCGGGGACGCACCTTGTAATATCCTCTCTTCCATTCGGACATTTTGTCATTGATGGATTGTTCATGTCGTGCGTCAAAACCCCCACCTTCTTCATCATCCACCACAGGGGCCTTGTCGAATTTCTTTGACACTCGATCTACTGCAGCCCTACCTTCATCATCATCTTCCTCCACATCTTCCTACTCGCCCTCACTATTCCTGTCTCCGTTAGCCTGCTCTGGATCAGTTTCTGCCAAGGGTTCGTCCAAAAATCCTGGGAGCCGCCATGTGACAAGATTTTGATTTTGATCCTCTTCATCGTACTCATCCCATGTAACCGACAGATGCAACTCCTCCGCCAGGGTGCTGATGAACTTCCGTTCCCGAGCGGGAAACGTATTAGGCATTGTCAGGGCTGCAGTACGGTGCTGTGAGGGTTTCCTGGGGTTTTGCAATACAAACTGCTGTACTTGATCAAAAATGTCTCGTTGAGGGCGCGTAAGAACTAACATGGACTAATTGTTAGTTGTTGACAGGAAGAATGGAAAACTGTACCAAGCTTAGCACGCTTGCGCGCAAGTTCCATTTCTTCTACTACGTGTTTGCTCCGCTTTCCTTTGAACCAATTCGAGTCCACATATTCTAGAGGTGTGGTCTTTCATCCGCGCCCCCGCAGGCATCCTAATATAATATAGTGCCGCCTCCACAGGAATAACACCTCCATAGCTTATTCGAGAAGAATCCATACAAATCCGTATGCTGCTTCGCATCTGAAAACCGATCCTCTGTATGCTTTGGCAATGTCATAACAGTAGGTCGGTGGTGGCAGAAGTGAACTGGGTTAAAGCAAACCCGACGAGGGAGCTGGAGCCATCGAATACAGTGTAGAAGTGCTGGATAAATGTGTAGCCAAGAATAAAGTCAAACCCTCGGCCAGAGCGCCCGCCAATGTCTCGAACGATGAGATATATGGCACCGACAACAGCATGGGGAATCTCGGTGTTGAGAGAACGAGGCCAGATTTGGGCACCAGGGGTGCGACTGAACATTGTCTATGCAAGATGGTGAACAAGGGATGGAAGGTCTGACAGAATTGACATACATAGCCAATATGGAAGTCCAAGTTCTGTAGGGTATTGTACCGGTTGGGGGGAATACGGAGAAGATCAGTCGTCTGATCCTAAGTAGCGCTGGTTGCAGCCTGGTACTTCTCAAAGGCATCTATCGAACACTGATTAGACCATTATTACTCGCTGCACTCTAAATACACACCGGAGGCAAGGTGAAGAAGGGTGGTGCCGGGATCGACGATACCAGCAGTGAAGCCCAAAATTGTCGTCTGGCCGTAGGTGATCTTCTGATTGATACGGTATACCCCAATAGCGCGATGAGGCTGGCATAGCGGTGATAGGACTGGAACAAAACAACTTCTATCAGTCTGAATTGATCTAGGAACTGAGGTAGCTTACGTGTATGCGACGTTACCAACGTACTTGGTAGAGTCAGTTCCAAAGGTGAGCTCTCCGAATTGGCCGTCTGGTTCCCTAGCGACGGGCTGGAAAAAGACACCGACAACCTGCCGACCAATCTTGCCTTGCAGATACAGGTAGTCAGTAAAACTCGGGATCGTGGCACCCCGGTCATTCTTGATATTTCTGTGCGGCAAGTCTTCGGGGCCGATGCCAGGGATACCATCTTCACCTCCACAGAAGCCCAACAAAGTAGAAGCAACACCGAGTTGGAACCAGGTGACGGCGAGCCCACCGAGAGTGACAGTATCGTAGAAGATAGGTCCTATAGATGATCGTAGGTATTCAAATTTTCAACTTATGATATTGTTGTATGTCATACCAGAGAAGGAGCACTGGGTGCCAGTACTCTGATCGCCATAGTTTGTCTTTATACGGCGTCCAGACATGACGCTGGTGTCGGTTCTCTTGTATGTAGTGGAGGCGCCAAACCATGTGATTGGGCTACCAGTGTTAACAACCAACTTGTCTTCAAAAATGCATTAGCAGACGCATGTTTTCTCAGTGTTGAACTGACAGGTTGTGGGGGGTTCGCCAATGCTAACTTGTACCTGGTAATCGAGAAAGGTGGTTGTGGTTTTCACAAGAATGCTATCAGCACGTCGGCCATGCGTGCCGTAGTCCCTAAAAGCCGCTAAATGAGCTTTATCGTGCTACAAGAAGTCGATAGTACCATTGGAGAGGTTTAGCCTCCTGGCAAGGGGGAGGGTGATGAGTGAATCGCGTACATCAACAACGGACGATCTCGTGATTGACAAAGCAAGTAAAACTGTCAGCAAGGATGCAGCGAGGAACATGGCTTACTGGAAAGTAATATCATACTCAGTAGCCCATGGGCCATTATATACTCATGGCACGTATGAAACGTCTCCCCTCGAAAAAGCAATGGTGAGGTAGTTGCGATCCGAGTGCAAAGATTCAACTTTTTGCTTTTGATTCTATATCATATGTCTCGCCTGTCTACAGGCCTCTATGTGACTCATGACAAAGTTAGTAACTTTGTGCGATCGAATATGACGTGATGACGAGAGTAGTGCCTGTATCAACGATGGCAGATGCGGCTTGCGACTTGATGACCACTTGTCCCAACCTCGAGATGCTATCCACCTCTACCTGCCAATAGCCTCTCCGTCACAGGAACATAAGTGAGTGTGTCAGAGTGGTAAAGATAAGTATTTGTTCCTCCGATGACCATTTCGCTATCTCCTGGAGTAGTAGATAGCTTGAACCCAAAGACGCTTTGCGGTAGTTCGCTACTGTCATTCAGTGTTTGGAAAAGTGGAGTTCCTTCAAACTCTGATATTTCGGGGAATGCCAGACCGGAGAGACTGTCAGGAGGAAAAGATCTGTTCTTACTGAACTCTGGCGAATATAACCATGCTGCACCGACAGTCTGATCCTTGGATTGTAGTAAACTTCATCTTGTAGGTGTGTCACTTTGGTGGTGTAAAGTAAGAAGGGTGGCAACGACCATGTATGTCGAGAAAGCCACCAGTATTGTCATCGCGTCTAAGCATGAATGCAAGCTTTCAGTTTGGACTGACGGGCGGCCCCCACGGTAGTGACTTGAGCTCTGCCTGTCACCTGATCTCGTTCGATTGGGCCTTTACTGACCTTATGACTTAAGCTTATCTTTCGGAGCCATCTCTGGTCACTCACTCCCTCGGCCTTGGTCGTTGACAATGAGCGATGCAAGCGTCGGCGGTAAGAGTGCTGAAAGTAGGTATCATTCTGTCCCAATCTATTTACAAACATAGTGTACATTCGCTTCTTGTTGAGTGGTATGACTACTCGGCCCTCATTTGAATGATGAAATCGAGCATCTCATCATCATGAGCCGCCTTAACGGGTAGTCCATCTCTCACATCACTTGGTCTCCTTATCTGGGTGTAATTCACGTATGGTGGATATAGCACGACGTTTGCTGCCCCTGCCCAGTCGAAATCGATGATCATGAACTTTGTCCTATCGTCCTTCTTCACCAAGATGTTGGTATCGCGTATATCGCCATGGACAAAGTTTTCAGCATGGAGTTTTTTCAACTGCTCCCGGATAGGCTCGAACGCCGATCGGGGGAGGTGCTCGGTGTTGGGCAAGTCGGCCAATACATCGTAGCCGACAAGCTTATCCATGACCACCATGTACCAACCTCCAGGAAGCTTTTCAAATCCTCGTAATCTGGGGGCAAGTCCTGACGATGCACAACGCAAATGAACCTCCTGACAATAATGCCGGACAAACTTGATGCAGATCGCATCTTCGGCAGGTCTGTCAGTGAGGGTCCCAAAGAATACGAGTCTCTTCGACGCTCCTTCATCTTCATCGAGCTATCCAGTATATTTGAAACATGTTTTGCCGCCGTCGTCGAGAGATGTGAAGCTTGTCTGATACGGGAACAGTATAGGGTGAGATAGCGTGTTAGTAAGTTCAGATTCAGGAGGGAGCGTTTCGTGATATCCCTTGAGCGATCTGATAGCTTTGCAGAATGCGGCCATGTGACGTGCGGCGGCGATCTGATTATAGGTATCGGTGGAATGATAATTGAATACAAGAGGGCTCGAAAGGATCTGTGCAGCAGGGCGCGAAGTCCAAACAGCACCGGCAAAGACAATGTATGGTCCTGGAAAAAAGAGTAGTTCATATGTCATATTCCAAGCCTGAGGGAATCTCGGCACTGACCAAAAACTATGAAGAGGAAACACGGCAGAGAAAACCCCGACATCTGAGGCGCCAACGTTCTCGTTGACTCGACGTAATACGCGACAGCCTGCATATATGGTTCCGAAATGGAGGATCCTACCTCGTTCTTGAACTCGGCAATCACAAAAGGATGTTGATTGTTACGGACGGCGACAGACATAAGTGCATCCGTCGTGTATGCAGTTCCTGGCACCTTGCGGTAGAGTTGAAAGTCAAGGTGGAACCTTGCGAGCACATTTTTAATCGCTTGTACTCGCATCTCTTCAGATTGATACAGGGCTGACATGGCATTCGCCAGTTCATTGACGAGGTTGTTATCTTCTTCTGTTATCGTGTGAGTCTGGCAGTCATCGATAAATTGGCCGAAGACTGGATGTAGTAGAGTGGCAGGAATCGTTTCCTCGAGATCGCGAGGACGACCACAGGTTATCTGTAGCTTTTTGTCATTCTGTCGTTCACGGAACGAGGAAGGATATGAACTATTAGAGGGCGATTGTGATCTTTTTGATTTCGACTGTAAATTCTTTTTTTTTAAATGTTCGTCGAGATTTGCGAGGAAGGTATCCCGTGCCACTTTAATTGGGTCCTCTCCTTCGATGACGTAGTTAACCCGCCGAGTAGGATTCGTTGACCCTGCGAGCCGGAAAATCAGTATAGTCCAATGAGACCATACAGTCACTCACTATTATCAGAGGAAACTTGGACGATAACCCGGAGAGGCTCGAGAACTGGTATGCTCAGGAAATAATCGAATAGTGGTATGACTTGGGCCACGTCGAGCAAGTGACCCGCATCGAGGGTATCAAGGCTCTCCCGAAGTTCATCTTGGGATTCGGATATTCTGTATAAGCATATGCGGTTGTGGTCTATGTTGTTAAGTTGTGATGCTTTCTCCTGCATCCGATCTTTAAGCATTCCCATTGGTGCATCCGGGCTGATCGAAATGTCGAAGCGGTCATAGACAGTGCTACCTCGTAACCACCAATGAATTACCAGGAGTGGGGTATCTGGAGAACAGGAATCAATTGCAAAGACAAGCTTAGGTCACCACCATTACATACCTATAATGATATGGATGCGCTCTTCGGGCGGTACTGCTGCGAACAGGCTTGATAACTTACGCAATGGTGGCAATGGTTTCCCAAGCTCAGATAGGAGAACACTGCGAAGATTCTCATCATAGGGTTCGGCCACAGGATCTCTGGGCTTGTAGAGTCGAAGATCTGAAGCAGGCACATCAATAACCCGAGCTTCCTTCAACAACGTTTTCAGGGTATCGACAGTTTGAAAGCGTGAAATTGTGACACCGAATACTCGGTCGATGTCGGTACCTCATACCCAACAGTTCAGCGTGAAAACGTCAGACATGGTGATTGAACAATTTATAACGATTTGGTCCCATTGTGTACATGTAAGCAACCCTGTGGTCAGAGCTGACCTTTAATTCTTTCGCAAGGAGCATGGGGGTCCGCTCCCAACGCTTGGCGCTCTCTATCTATCTGTTTCTCCGGCTGCAGGGGTCTAGCCGTCCCCGTCCCTGCTCCTGCCTTTAAAGGCAATCATCACTGCTTCTTATTTCCCATCCGCCATTTTTTTTTACCGTCCCTGCTCTCAAAAGGAAACCGTCCCTGCTGTCATTCTTGGGTATGATCCCTTCTCCGGATCCACGCCAGCTCCGCCATGCAGCAAACACCTATCGTACCATCAATCAAAGCAATGCCATTCAACCCTTTGCATTTCTCTCTCAAATGCGAAAAACTCGCGTCATGCTTCCAGTAACTGACTGTGCTCATAACTGCAGTGCAATTTTATGTATACACCAAACTCAACGTTTGGATACGACGCGACCATTGGGTTCACAGCATGGGCCAACAACCCAGGCAAAAAAGACGCTTGCGCATGTCCTTATTATCACATTCACCCATTCTCTCTATCATTACTTGTAGGTCGTTGCTCAACTCAGAGCTGCTGGTGCCATCATCTTCGTGAAGACCAATGTACCGCAGACAATGCTCGCGTTCGAATGCTCTAATCCTCTCTGGGGTCGCACGACAAACCCATGGAACAACAAGTATACATGCGGAGGCAGCTCTGGTGGAGGTTCGTCATATGCTTGTGAATATCTTAGTAAATAACAACGTCTGGCACTAGAGGGAGCTTTGCTTGCCATGGACGGATCCGCCTTGGGCATCGGTTCTGATATCGGAGGAAGCTTGCGCATCCCAGCATCGTATTGCGGTGTGTACTCTTTGAAGCCAACGGCTGAACGTGTTAGTTCTATTGGTACACAAGGAAGGTGATGTTCTCGATTCTTCCAACTAAGACGCTAACTGGCTTTGTCTTACAGCCGTCCGGCCTGGATTCGAAGTAATTCGATCTTCTCATGGGTCATTAGCGCGGTTAGTCGCTACCTGCATCACTTGGCTCATTCTTGACTATTTTCTAGGTCTGTTCAGGACTGTGAATTGTTCTGCAAAACTATCTTTGGCCAAAAAGGACTCGTCTCACCAGAATGTTCCCATGCCGTACCACGCTGTCGAGCTCCCTTCCAAGCTTTCGCTTTGGCTATTACCTGTCAGGAACAGCCGTGTCATTTTGTGGAACTCTATTCCTGATGTCAGCCAGCTCCCTGCGAGCGCCTCAGGGTCCCTGTCGTTGCTCAACCTGCAATCGTCATCCTGTTCGCCGGTTTGTTCCGGAGATGGCATTTGCTCCTCTTCTGGGACGTGTCAATGTCCAAGCGGATTCACCGGTTCATCTTGCGAGGCGTGCTCGTCTGGTTTCTTCGGACCGGAGTGTCAGGCCTGTCCGTCAGGGTGTACTTCATGCGATGATGGAATCCCGGGCACGGGACGTTGCTTGGTGCCAGTAGTGTCAAACCTGCCATCGAGTTGCAATTGTATCAATGGCAAATGTGGCGCTAACGGACAGTGTGCCTGTCTTAGTGGTTGGACCTCGGCGTCAAACGGAACTCAATGTGCTGCATGTGCGGCCGGTTTCTTTTTAGCTACAAACGGGAACTGCGAAAGTCAGTTACGATACATTCTTTTTCTGTCTCACCAATCTCATCTTTGATTTCAGTTTGTCAGTTGGGTTGTCAACAGTGTGCTGATGGCACCGGGGACTGCATTACTTGCGCGTCCGGCTTTACTCAGGACGGGAACGACCGCACAATGTGCGATGCCATTCCGCAAACTACGTCAAATAGCACGACTTGTCCTACCGGAAGTTACGGTGCTGGGTCTAGTTGCGCGATTTGTTCGCCGCTTTGCACGACTTGTACTGGGCCAAATTCGAACGATTATGTCATTTGCGGATCCGGCACGTACAAGTTTAATGGGTCATGCGTGACGACCAGTTCTGGGGGTGTTTGCTCAGGCTCAATATGATTGCCAACAATGACAAGCATGAGTGCGACAGTAAGTGTATCCTACTGTGCATTGACGTGTACTCAATATGTAATTCTCAGCTTGTGGACCGAAGTGCACGACCTGCCAGATATCCAATTTCAATGTGGCATCTACCGTCAACCAAGCTCAGTGTACTGGCTGTCTTCCTGGTTTTGTCTTGTCACAAGGGCAGTGTGTGACAAGTTGTCCATCTGGTACTTTCCTATCTCCTCAAGATAATTTGACGTGTCCAGGTACGGACTGTCTCAATTCGATTGATTACTAAATTAGACTGATGTCGTCATGTATTCAGCTTGTTCTTCATCCTGTAGTAGCTGTGCGGGAAGCGCTACCACCTGCTTGACATGCGCGAACAACTTGCTAGCTTCAAACGGGCAGTGCGTCAGTTCTTGTCCCTCCAACACATTTAGTTCTTCCGGGTCCTGCGTTTCCTGCCATCCAGACTGTGCAACATGTTCAGGTGCATCCTTTAACCAGTGCACAAGTTGCAACAAAGCACTCCCTGTCCTTACAAGTGGTCGCTGTCTCGCTACTTGCAGTCAGAACCAGTATTTCGACACAACGTCCTCAACATGCCAGTCTTGCGATTCCAGCTGTGCTAGCTGTTCAGGCGCCGGTCTGAATAACTGCCTCGCTTGCTCAAGTTCTAGTCAAGTTTTGCGTGGGGGTGCTTGCACGTCAGCTAACTGCACCAGCGGTACAAGTGTTATCCCAAGTCTTGGGGCGTGCCTTTCAGAACTTGTACAAGTCTTACCTTCTGGTACCAGTTCAGGCGCGCTTCCCTGAGGGCTATCGACTCCTATTACAACCACAACCCAACGATTGCAGTGGTGGGAGATTTTACTCATGGCGCTTGGATGTGCTTTCATCTTTGTGACCTTTTTATACTGCTGGCGGCGCCGAGCTCGCAAGCAGCGAGCAAAGGAGATAGCAGCATTTGCGTCTGCTAAGGCCCTCCACAAGCAAAACTGGAGATGGCGACTTGCCCGCTTTGGAGAGAGGCTTTTTGGGCACAATCGTAGCACGCGGCCTGAGACGGAGGAAATTGCTTTATGGAAACTGCGCGCTGCGGAGGAGGCACGGCACCATAAGGAAATGGAGACGCTTATGGGCGCACACGAGCACTCTCGCTCGGGATCGAGCCGATCTCCTTCGCTTCATCTCTACAACCATCGCGAATCATATGATTACTCCGATGCTTAATAGGCTATCAGGTTCCCTGTATTCCCAAACGACAGGGAATGTTCGTTCCAGACCCGAACCTCGGCAGCCTGTCAAATCGGACCCTTTGAGTTCTCGATTTTCGACAACGACACTTGGATCTTCGGTACCCAAGAAACCAAACGTGTTGAAACGTCAGCTACTGCCTTCTAAACCGCTAACCGCCGCCGAGTCGTACGCTGCGTCCGTAAGGCAGTCCCCGGAACCTGACCCATCGCATTGGATCACACCTACAAATACGGGCGGATCTCGCAACCCTTTCCGTAAATAAGCAATGTCTTCTCATAATTCTGCATGGACCTGGAGTATCAGACTGGATCTTACCTACCACGATCTTTACAACCACGCACATTGTATACATTTTTTTCGTCACTATATTGTAGCTTTACGACTACGATCTTGATTACTAGTAGCTCTTAAATAACGCAAGTCGTATGTAGAGTAATGTATCACTTTTTTAAGTCTAGCTATCTGTGCGGACACTGGTTTTAAGCTTTACATAAGTTTATTGCCCTTTGCGTTCGTCCTTCAACGGAGGTTTCCCATTGTGCCTGTGTTGCATCGAATGACCGCGCGAAACTCCGCAACCAAACACAGGATTGCGGGAGTTAACTATATCCCATCACGTTGAATTGCCAGGTGCCCATCTCCGTCCTAAACTTTCAATGTGGTACTGGCACGGTGACGTTTGACGCCACGCGTATACGCACGCCGCACGGCTTTCATACAAAGACACCAAATCTATTGATATATGTCATTAATTAATGTTGAACTTTAACGCCCAGTACTGCACATGACAGCAGCAATGACTTATAAGCGGTCCGACAGCAAAGTGGGGATTCCGCTTCCCCACATTTCTCCTGCGCTTACTTCTTTTGTGACTGGCGCCTCATGGGTGGAAGCCCCGAATGCTCCTGCTATACCGGTCCTACATCGTTTGCCTCCTTCGGCGATATCCCTGGCAATCTGTGTAGTCCTACAGATGATTGGCCACGTCCCTTTCGAAATTTGAACCATGACGCTGCCTGGGATCACCTGGCGGCAGCCTCCAACCTCCACAGCGTCAAATTTGACCCGACGGGACGGTGGCGTGCAGATGCCCTCAACTTCCAACCTTGCGCTGAGACTCCCTCGCAAGACCGTTATGCAATTCAGCAGATACATATTCAGGGACGCGTTTGGACCCTGTCTGCAGTTTTTGATGGTAGGCACAAGTTTTGAGAATGTGCTTGGTCATTGTGTCATTACCAGGAATTATCCACAGGTCACCTGGGTAGCCATACCGTTGAGCATGTGGCCCATCACATGCCTATCATTGTGCGGGAACACTTGGAGTTGATCACTCGGAAACACGGTGACCGTGTTGTACCGCCGCCTTTAATTGCGGACATGTTTTCGATGGCCATTCGCGCTTTTGATGACGCCATCGCCAATGACGTCCTGGAACTTTTCCCGGACGGTTTGTCATCTTTATCTCGCTTGTCGGACTTGCAGATCCAGGAAATTCTCGATGACCAACTTTCCGGAGGCCAAAATTACACGAAGGCCAGGCTGTGCTTGTATGGTACTACTGCACTCGTAGCTCTTGTTGACCCTGATCACCAAAATCTATGGCTTGCCAACCTGGGTGACTGCCAAGGACGTACGTAAAGCGTGACGATATTGTCCATCGTGACGGCTAACTTTTGAATTCAAGTGATGGTCTCAGAGACTGATCAAAAATCGTGGAACGTGGAAGTTTTGACGCAATTTCATAACGGGGAAAATCCGCTTGAGGTCCAGCGCGTCATGAATGAGCACCCTGGTGAGCCGGAGTGTATTGTGGATAGTCGTGTGCTTGGAGCTATTGCACCCTTTCGATGCATGTTACATTCATATTTTCATACTTTACTATCCGCTGACCTACTCGATGATTGAACAGGTCTGGGAGACACCCCCTTCAAACAACCACCCGAGTTCACCCGACGTATTCTCTATAATTTATATCCTGGTCAGCACGACACATCTCCTTGGGAAGAATTCTTGATGAGGAACCATACGCCTCCATATATTTCGTCCACGCCGGAAGTCACGCATTATCCCCTTGATCCATCCCCCCGAGCCCCTCGCAAATATCTTATACTCTGTTCAGATGGGTTCACAGACATATGTGGCACAAATCAACGTGCGATTGTTGATCAGTGGGCTCGTGCAGCCGCACGCAGTAACTCAAGAGAGCTAGATGAAAAGAGTCTGGCCCTCCGACTGCTTTGGCAGGCGCTTGGTAATGATCCGACGAGCGTATCTCGTGTTCTGACTTTGAACATGGACTCACCTTGGTTAGATGATGTGTCTATTGTTGTACAGTGTTTATAATGTATCATAGCGATAGTCTGAAGAGCCTACTTATTCTACGTTAACGTGCCTGCTAACCCACATGGCAATGTGGAGTGGAGTGGTTTATTTGCAATTTGTTGGACCTCCAACAAATAAAGACAAACAACGCTTGCTTCACTGGTTACCGGGTTGTCGTACAGGACACGGAGACCACATGCTTGCCTAAATCATTGTATTGCCTTACGGAGGTTGATGGTGAAACCATTTCAATCGTCTGCGTCTACTGATTCCTCCGACCTTTTTTGGTCCCGGTGATCCAGAGTTCCTCGAGGCTCTCAGGAACGTGGTGCTACCCGGAGATCAAATCACAGCTCCCCAAGAGTCCCTGAATCGCAAGCGTCTCCGTGATGAAAGCGATGAGCAGCAAGTTGGGGCGACATCACACGGGACCTTGACCCATGGACTTGGTGACACTGAAGGTAATCCTGAGATTTACGGCGCATCTCGCTTTGGACATTTCGGAGAGTACATGCATCGCAAGCGCGCCAAACTGCAGATACAAAATGCAACCCTTGATGCAAGCCAAGACGTGGGTGCCAGAAAAAAATCTTTAGCGGTCTTTCAATATATGTGCGTATTTGCATTGTTACCGCAGGAATGCAGGGCCTCAACTATGCTTTGGGATCCCTGGTCCAACGGTGGCAGATCACAATTTCTGCTTTTGCTCTCCGAAGTGTGCTCGTGCGGATGCCATGACCTCCCTCGGGGGAGACGATCCACACTATCGGAAAATCGTGCGGAAGGCGTATGTCAGCTGCGGTGCTCGGCCGCCCGCCATATACAAGCGCAAGACAAGGGAGAAAACACCGATTGCGAAGCATGTTCCAGCCATCCCTCAACCTGCTGGTGCAACACATCAACACAATAAACTAGATATGGGCGGCCAGTATGATGGGCCTGCTAAAATAAGAAAAGGTCTTCCCTGCACTGGCTCAAGCGACGGCTGCCGTTCTTGCTCGAAAGGCAAAGCAGGGAAGCGAAGCCACGGTCGAGATTTCGGTACAAGCTCCCCAAGTCGCCGCTCAGATATCCCACGACGTCCTTGCCCTTGCCCTGCCTATCCAAAAACTTAGTCCAGAGCTCGATCGAGGTGCTCATAAATCACCGATGACACGATTGCGTGGTGCGCCGCAGCAAAGTTCATAATTAAAAATCGATCACAAGACCGTTGACGTCAGAAGTCAACCATCAATCCTTCACCCGGTAGCCGAAGAAAGAGGGAGGGCGAATGGCGGTAATGCTCCTCTTCCTCAAAAGCTGGATCGTCACGCGACTCCACGACCTCTACGACCAGTCCTTCTAGATACGACCGCTGCAATCTGCCCTCCGAGTAGCCTTCGCGGCTCGACCTCATTTGCAGGTTGGGACAGCCCAGCTGAACGTCGCGATCGTGCTTCAGAGGGCGAATCTCTCAAGGAAGTATTCGCCCAACTTGAGGACATTCGAGCTTGGATTGAGGGATGGGATGGAATGCCAGACTCTAATTAGAGGTCGCACGGGGTGTGATTGGATAAATTAGACATCGCTGGGAAACGTCGATAATACTCCGGTCCCAGGAGCAAAGGTTTTGTTGGCGTTGGTTTGATACCGGCTGACAGCATTTTTACGGCGTATGGACCCTCGAGGTTCATCTCAAATAAGCCTAGTCATTCGCCGGAACCTTGTAATAGTCTATCTATGAAATCGAATCAACCTTCACATCTCGCGAGGGTCGTCTCAGAAACATGAGATTGTATATCCTCGAGGTGCGCACATATCAGCCTAGAATCTGAACAGATTAACCAAAACTATCAGAATCCACCAAACGAAAATGTGAATGGGGCCTTAGGCCAGAGCAATGCATGCAGGCTAAGGACAGAGTGAGTCTAAGGAATATCCGTCGATAAGGCAGGAAGAATTGAAAGTGACAGCCGAGTTATATCATTCTGATCAGTGTGTAGTTTGCATGCGCTCTTGTTTCATGTCGATCCCGAGGCGGAGCAAGAAACTATTTACTTTCAACTGCCGCAGCAAGGCCTGTGCACCGGACAGAGAGGTCAATACGAAACTCTAGAACAACCCATGACGGTAGTACAAAGATACTATGCAAGAGTGCCCACCAAGAGCCCCTGTTTGCGGGATGAAGACTTGGGAGTCCTGGTTCAGGACTTGCACGAGCTAAGCGAGTTCTTGCAGAAGACGAAGCCTCAGGTGCAACTCCTACAGAGTCAGCAGCTGGAAGATAGAGTCGCCTCTATTCTAGCTAGATCTACAGACGACTCCAACGACATGCCTCAGACTCCATTCGGGGAAGTATTCCAGATCGATGGAGCTCTGATCTTAAGTCTGAGGTTGATGCATTCAAATATGACTCTCCAGCTTTTTACTCGCTGACTAGCGCCATAAAAATGATAGGCATACATACAAAGATCTAAGGCATGCTCACAGTCTGAAATGAAGGTCCACGTTGACGATAGAAATGGTGGACATGCCCACTTCTGCACATCCTTCAAGTATCAACTTAAAGCGAAATACGACACTTGACACCTGTTCATGGCAGGGTGATACTTAACCGTGTCTAACTATACACAGTACATTTTGTAAGTTTGTCTCGGAGCCACCAACATGAAGCTTCACGAAGCTTAACAGGCACAATGCCTCTCTGGTTCTAAAGATCGGGATCTCTCTTGTGATCTCGATGCTACTGGAAATGTTTTTCTCAGGCTTCCAATAATAGCACTACCACCGGGAAAAATCACCAAATTGGGATATTCCAATAATCTCACTATTCCCACATACCTCCCTAGCTCTACTGCTGCACCAGAGCTTTCCCCTTGCTCACTCATGTATATAAGTAGTAGAATGGCATGTACATACATAAAATGATACAATAGACCGCTTTTTTCATTGTCTGAGAGCTTGTACAGCAGTCTACAGTATCGACTACAATATGTGCATCCCAGGACCAAAACATATTCGATATTTTGCCCCTTCAGCAGGGAAGCAATTCTGACTGTATATATCATATATTAGAGTGTTAATGAATATATTACACCGCTTGTTTGAGCCTCTGGAGTGTCCTACATCAGTAGATATGTTAAATTCATGAATACCTCTCAAAAAACATAAACCAGTTCGCATTTTTTGGTGTTTAGGTATATAAACTGGTAAACATTATTTCTAACATCTCTTTACTAGTATATACAATATATCAAGAGTATAGGTCAGCAGGATCAGTCCCTGGGGTCATATGTATTGTCATCTTCCTGGTGGTTCACCCTCTGAGAAACATTTTCCTGCAGCTCGGCCCTCTAGGATGGTAGGTATTTTGTTAATATGAACATATGGAATATATTTATTATATAGGTATACCAGAACAATACCAGGATCCTTGTCTACAATCCAAAGTCACTTCCTGCCTACATTGTACCATCTTTTCGCATTTTTGCGGTTTTTCACTACATTCTCACTACATAGACTACACCAGCTGTTCATATATCCCTTATGGTACATATATGAAGCCCTCCCAAGGCCATGATCAGGCAGAAATATGTCAGAGTAATGATATCAATGATATAGGGGCAAACCCCACAATCATGCAAATGTTATATTTCAACCCTGTCTAGGCGAAGATTTCATTGAAAATATATAGAATACATTGTAAACTACTTAAATATGCTATACTAATATATGTTGTGAAGGTAAAGGTGATGTGGAGTGTTGTGGTCTCAATTTGTTGCATTATTATGGTCAGACCACCGATGGCATAGACTGTTGGTGCATAGTACTTTTTCGATGTTTGGACTTTTTGACTTTCCCACGACCTTTTTCTTATCTATTAGATTCCCCTGCTATCAATTATTCATAGATCCTTCTGGTAGTCGAGGACTGTATTACTTGGTATATATAGTGTACTCCATGATAGTCTGATTATAATAGTTTACTATATTTATGTCTGGAATTCTTATCAGTGAGAATAGGAGATATGTGCTTGATATCATTACTCTGACATATTTCTGCCTGATCATGGCCTTGGGAGGGCTTCATATATGTACCATAAGGGATATATGAACAGCTGGTGTAGTCTATGTAGTGAGAATGTAGTGAAAAACCGCAAAAATGCGAAAAGATGGTACAATGTAGGCAGGAAGTGACTTTGGATTGTAGACAAGGATCCTGGTATTGTTCTGGTATACCTATATAATAAATATATTCCATATGTTCATATTAACAAAATACCTACCATCCTAGAGGGCCGAGCTGCAGGAAAATGTTTCTCAGAGGGTGAACCACCAGGAAGATGACAATACATATGACCCCAGGGACTGATCCTGCTGACCTATACTCTTGATATATTGTATATACTAGTAAAGAGATGTTAGAAATAATGTTTACCAGTTTATATACCTAAACACCAAAAAATGCGAACTGGTTTATGTTTTTTGAGAGGTATTCATGAATTTAACATATCTACTGATGTAGGACACTCCAGAGGCTCAAACAAGCGGTGTAATATATTCATTAACACTCTAATATATGATATATACAGTCAGAATTGCTTCCCTGCTGAAGGGGCAAAATATCGAATATGTTTTGGTCCTGGGATGCACATATTGTAGTCGATACTGTAGACTGCTGTACAAGCTCTCAGACAATGAAAAAAGCGGTCTATTGTATCATTTTATGTATGTACATGCTATTCTACTACTTATATACATGAGTGAGCAAGGGGAAAGCTCTGGTGCAGCAGTAGAGCTAGGGAGGTATGTGGGAATAGTGAGATTATTGGAATATCCCAATTTGGTGATTTTTCCCGGTGGTAGTGCTATTATTGGAAGCCTGAGAATCACCAAAGGAGTCAGAAGCCGTTAAGCTTAATTGTAAGGGATTGATGGTTTACAAACAAACTTACAAAACCATACCATTTCTAATCAGTGAGTATTATGCTTAATTTTAACAGTATAGCCTGCACTTGAAAAGATGGAGGGACAAGACGTAAAGTACCAGCACAATGCTTTACTCAATCTTTGTATTGAATTCAACAAGACATCGCCTTGCTTTATGACCTTGTTGTACTGTACATTCTTGAGTGATGGCCGCGTCGTCTCTGCAATACTGCACACTTTGTCAATAGTGCAATGCAAACGCCCGTTGGCGATAAATCGTGAAAGCTCACTAGAAGATATGCTCAGAGAGGTGCAAGGTACAGGTGCAGATAGTACATACCTGTCAACAAACTCGATGCTGACACTGAATGCACCGCTAAGACTCTCAAGAGTGAGGCTGCAGTAGGACTCCAGAAGTTGGCTGTATGCCAAAATCTGCATTTCTTGTAAATAGTAGCGGGTATGAGGCAAGAGGAGTCACGAGGGCAGGAGATATGTCTGCTCAAGGGTCGCTGTGGGCGTGGACAAAGCATGTCAGTTATGATCAATCACGTCAGACAAGTATAATGAGGCTAGACAAGAATTTCGGAAGTGGATTGTAGGTGCGAAGAAACGTACTGAGGGCGACGATGAATTTTGCATAATGGCAGTCGTAAAGATTGTTTAAGAGATCTCCAATGATCAGGATTTCAGGCAAAACGGAGATAACCTCCGGTGCGGTGATGAGCTCAGGAGATAAGGTCAGCAGTGGAAGACCCCAGGAGAACGAACATACCCGCGTCTTGAGATCTACTCGTTTGAGGGTGAGAGAGTTTATGATGATAGTGAGAGCGACGAAGCCATTGTATGCTGTGAGTTCAGCGGCAGTGAACGTCGATAGTGCATCGAGGAGAAGTGCGCCGCCAGCCTTAAGGTGGCAGATGGATGCCATGCGGAGCCCACGGTAGACCTTTAGACGATTACGCCTATCCCAGCCACCGCCCTCCTCGATAAATCTGGATGATGTGTTAATTCAAGATCATGGTAAAGCGCTGCGATAGCGCACCTTTCTGTCTTGAGAAGGTTCTCAGTGATGAGGCCATTGTTGCTGAAGAAAAATCCCAGTCGGATGAGAGTGAGTGCAATATCTACCCTCGAGGCAAGGCCGGGCGTGTTCTCAAGCGCAAGTTTTTGCACTGCGACTGTGCCTTCCTACATAATGACGTTGAGTGTTATTCAGTCGTATGACTTAGTATAGGGATGGTGCACCTTGCTACCAATTCGGCTTTCAAAGTATCTGATATTTCAGACTCTCCTTCTTGCCTCTCCACCTCTGCCAGTCTCTCGTCTAGCTTCCTCAGCTCTTCTTCATTGTCTTTCTCCATCGATTCGAGCAATGCGGGATCAGACGTAAGAGCACCTGCAGAGGTTACTAACTTATAATACGGCGACATTTCTGCGTAGACCAAAGACCAAGTCAACAACATTAAGACAACCTCATTACTTATCGTTTGCCTTGACTCCTTCAAGCAACTGTTTTCTTGCATTGTCGTGAAGTCACCCGAGTGTTGGTGAGATAAGAGTGAATAGATGCTGTGGCAGGCTAAGATTTGATATCAGAATAATTTCTTTTGCCATAACTGTCAGCATCAGCGTCAGGGAGCTCATCTTCGATGTGTCGCACAGGCTCATATTCCCATGGTATGAAGACGCGTCACACTCAGTCCAAATGCAGAGAATGACTCTCCAACAAGAACGACCTCTGTGACAAGAATGACTCATGTCTCTCCAATGGCTCTCATGCGTGGGCCTCATGTAACACCCCAGCTTTGATGCTCAGAGCGCCGTTTAGATCTGAGCTAGATCCCAGCGCACGGCATACCTTTAAGATCTGAACTTGGTCAGGTGCGCCCTAGAGCTCATTCTGGCTTGAAGCATGCGGAGTGCTGTTTAGATCTGAGCTAGATCCCGGCGCACCATGCCTTCAATATTGAGCCTGCCAGAGCATCTTGCTTCATTTTCTACGCCCCTCCGCCAATCTTCTCAGACATCGATGCAGAAGATATTCTCCCCTATATCCGTCTGGTCTGCTGTTGAGTTGCATGCAAGTCTCAAACACGTTCTGTGAAGTAATACCAACTCAGGTTTTACAGTGAACCCGCTGACAAATGCATAGCGTACTCGTACATAAAAATACCTCCTTACATACGCCAGTCAACGCTAAAACCATGCTGCCAACACCCAGTAATATTGCGCCATCAATCCTGAAGATTCCCAATAAGCATCGAGCTTGTACCTCAACCCCTGATAATCCAATATCTGCAACTTTCTAGATGCGCCAGAGCTCGAGGCATTTCTTGGCCCCAAGGATGGCTTAGATGAGAGATGGCGCATTGTCTGCAGAAACTACGCTACTCTGTACTTTGTCTTTGCCATCGATGGCGCAGAAAGCAAATTGGGCATCCTAGACTTGACACAGGTGAATGTTGCCTTGCAGTCATGCCTGCGCTGTGATGAACTGTTCTAGGTTTTTGTAGAAGGGCTTGGTTGGCACTTTGAGAATGCCTGCAAACTGGACCTAGGGTTTTATTTTGATGAAGTGAGTTCCATTGGTTTCATATGGTTACCCTCCGACAGCCAACGGTTGCGGCTGCCCAGGCGCATCATATTCTTGCAGAAATCATACAAGGTGGTATTGCCTTGGAGGCCAATGGAGATGAAATCAGCAACTCAGGTCCATAAGATTTTTGCAGTTCATCTTCATCTCATCCATCATGATGGTCCAATTATGCGTTTTCAAATTCGGTGTTCATATTTGGAACGGTCATGCACAGGGATGATATGCCTTCCTATTAATGAATCCTTGGTAGTGAAGCTAGCTTCGAAGGCCAGAAAGAACTCATTTGCATCAGAAAATCCTTTATCTTTGGCAGTGGAGCCAGGCCCTGAAGCAGATCCCTGCAAACTCCACTAGGATGGCTGACTGATGAGCTGGCAGGCATCACTACTTGATAAGCTGCTGGGAACAAGTTCATCAAGTAGGCAAGGTGATGCAAGGTGCATCTTGTGTCCAAACCCACTGATGCACTCCTTTTGATGGCGGCTATTGCAGTTCTTCTCAAGCTCTCCAATGAGACGGACCTCAATGTTCTCAATCACAGCATGGAAGCTATGGTTGACTGGTTCAAAACAAATTTATATGCGTGGCTTCTCAGCTCACCGCACGCCTGGTGAGCACCTTGCGCTCTAGTTACTACTGTGATGCGCTGACAGCATGCATACAGTGTGAGTCTTACTTATGCCTATCTGCATTATTCCTAGTTAGCACAACACTGATGATCCAAACTTGTTACATTTCCTCCAGATTCTTAGCTTCTGCCTACATGCAGGTAGTTCATGGCGTCCTTACTATTGCCACTCGCAACGATAGCTGCATGGAATTCTGTCAAGATCTATACACTATATGGCTATATATTATATATATCTCAACACATTTTCATATTGTTTTGGATGTCTCATTTGATAGAATACATCACTGGGATTCCATTGCACCAACTTTTAAGGAAATTGGTGGTCAGAAACATGAGTTATGATCATTTTACTGTTAACTGAGCGATTTAACTCAATCACTATATTAGGACAGTATAACTCCATCATAGGACATCAAATATCTAACAGATGCACTGGTATATATACTATAGTGATGGGGATATATGATTTTGCACTCATTTCTAATATTGTCATATTATATCTGCTGGTCCAGGGGGAGAGGTTGAGCTATCATCTTACAAAAAATTGCTGGAGCTTCAAAACTTGGTGTGTTGTCTTCTATGACCTTCAAAGCAATGGTAAGAAGCTTGGTTGCATGGTTGATGGTGCCTGAGATGTTTATCTTCAAATGCACCTACCACTACTATAGACTCTAGGTCTATCATCTGATAAAAAATTGCTGGAGCTTCAAGACTTGGTGTATCATCTTCAGTGACCTTCAAAATGGTGGGAAGCAGCTTTCCTAGATGATAGGTCATGTCTAGCATGTCTGACTTGAGATGGACCTCTACCTACTATAGGCACTAAGTCTATCATCTTACAAAAAATTGCTAGAGCTCCAAGACTTGGTGTATCATCTTCAGTGACCTTTAAAATGGTAGGAAGAAGCTTTTCTGTATGATAGGTCATGTCTAGCATGTCTGACTTAAGATGGACCTCTATCTACTATAAGCACTAAGTCTATCAGCTGATAAAAAATTGCTAGAGATTCAAGACTTGGTGTATCATCTTCAGTGACCTTTAAAATGGTAGGAAGCAGCTTTCCTAGATGATAGGTCATATCTAGTATGTCTGACTTGAGATGGGCCTCTATGTTACGAACTGGGGTGGTGTCACCAGCGACAGTGATAAGACACAGCTGGTCTGCTGGGAAGTTCGACTACGTTCAAAGGAGAACAAGACTACTACAAGGAAATGTTCTGAGTAGGATCAAGGTTCAATCAAAGAGTCACAACTCTAAGATGATTGGGAGAATAAAGATTAAGGCTAAGGAGTGCTTAAACTTAGAGATGATTCAGACGACTTAGGTTGGAGACCTAAGCGAAGGATATTCCAGGTAAAACCCAGTAAGATTAAAGTGAAGTATACAAGTGTAATACAACGTGCTTAAATAAGCCAATATGTGCACATGGACCAAGAGAGATGTGAGAATGTAAATGCGTATCCGAAGAAGGAAGGCAACTATAGTACAGATGCGTTGAGCATATGAGTTGGAATCATGTTACATAATATACAAGATAAAGATAAGAGGAAAATGAATAGAGGGGCACGTACAATTGTAACATTACCCCTGTTTTACACGTAAAGTCACCGACTTTACTCATTCTGAAGTATTCACGTAGTAGATTGGATCATCACTGAACTCGTAATCTTTGTCAAGAATGGAACCACTCATCATATACATGGCTTCTTCGGCACCAGCACGTCGTTTAGAGTCCCTTCTAGCTGCTGCTCGAGTGTGTTCGTCATCAAGCTGTCGTTCCCAAGAATGAAGTGCATCATAGAACCTGTTATCTTTCCAGGTTAAAGTAAAGGGGGGAGTTCTGACTCGTTGGGGACAATAGATGGATAAGTGGGTCGGCAACCAATACCGACAAACCCACACTGGTACTCTGGGTTGATAGATGGCGGTAAAATTGCCAGGATGGCAGCTCAAAGGGCGAGACCCTAACCCTACCACAGGATTGTACTTTTGGCAAGAGTTGCCATGTATGGTGACCCTAACCCTATAATAAGGTGGTGCTGTGTGTAACGAGTGTCCGCCTGTACAGATGGCTCCCATTGGGGACCACATATGTGATGAGTAAATCTGTGTAAAGATGGCTCCCTTAAGGAACTGCACCTGTGGTGAGTGTCTAGGTGTGAAGAGGGCTCCCATAGGGGACTGTGCCTGTGGTGATGTCCACCTGTCAAGAGGGCTCCCATTGGGGACTGTGCCTATGCTGAGTATCTGTATGTAGAGAGGGCTCCCATTGGGGACCACACATTTGGTGCATTTTTGAGCATCTGCATGTGCAAATGGCTCCCATAGGGGACCGCACCCTGTGATAGAGTGTGGAAGCCCTCTGCATATCAAGTGGGCTCCCAACGAGGACCACTCGGCTGCAGTGAAAGTCTGTGTGTATGGAGGGCTCTCATAGGGGACCATGCCTGTGACAAGGATCTGCTTGTACAAACAGCTTCCATAGGAGACTGCATCTGTGGTGAGTGTCTGCCTGTCAAGAGGGCTCCCATTGGGGACCACACTTGTGGTGAGTATATATGTGTAAAGACAGCTCTCATTGGGGACCGTGCCATGCTGAGTATCTGTGTGGAAAGAGGGCTACTATGGGGCAATTATTATCTGCATATAAAGAGGGTTCACGCATAGGGGACTGTACCTGTAGTAATTATCTGCATGTCAAGAGGGCTCCCAGTGGGGACCACACTGTGGTGAGTGTCTGCCTGTAGAGAAGGCTCCCATTAGGGACCATGTGTGTGGTGAATATCTACTCAAAACATGGCCCCTATGCAGGACTGCACGTGGTGACCATGCCTATGCTGAGTGTCTGCCTATTGAGAGGGCTCCCATAGGGACTGCATCTGCAGTTGCGGTGAATAACTATGTGCAAAGAGGGCTCCCATTGGGGACCGCACCTGTGCTGTGTTACAGTCATACGTGCCCCTATTCATTTTTCCATATCTCCGTTACTTGTATATTACATAACGTGATTCTGACTCATATGCTCAACGCATCTGTACTATAGTTGCCTTCCCTCTTTGGATACGCACATACATTCTCATGTATCTTTTGGTCCATGCGCACATATTGACCTATTTAAGCACGTTGTACTACGCTTGTGTACTTTACTTTAATCTTACTGGGTTTTACCTGGAATATCTTTCGCTTAGGCCTCCAACCTAAGTCGTCTTGAATCGTCTCTAAGTCTAAGCACTCCTTAGCCTTAGTCTCTATTCTCGTAGAACCTCTTAGATTCATCTTTGAGGGTGAACCCTTGATCGTACTTGGAATGCGTTCCTTGTACTCTTACCTTGTCCTCTTCTGGACATTGTAGAACTTCCCAGCAGACCGTCTGTGTCTTTTCACTGTCGCTGGTGATGCTATCCCAGTTCGTAACATGCTGAGTATCTGCATAAAAACATGGCTTCCATTGGAGACCACACCTGGGCTGAGTATCTGCTTGTCAAGAGGGCTCCCATTGGGGACCGTACCTGTGCTAAGTATCTGCCTCTCGAGAGGGCTCCCATTGGGGACCATGCCTGTAGTGAGTATCTGCATGGCTCCCATAGGGGACTGCACCTGTGCTGAGTATATCTGCTTGTCAAGAGGGCTACCAAATGGGACTGTGCCTGTGCTGAGTATCTGCCTCTTGAGAGGGCTCCCATTGGGGACTGTGCCTGTAGTGAGTATGGCTCCCATAGGGGACCGCACCTGTGCTGAGTATCTGCATAAGAACATGGCTCCCATTGGGGACCGCACCTATGCTGAGTATCTGCCTCTCGAGAGGGCTCCCATTGGAGACCATGTCTGTAGTGAGTATCTGCATGGCTCCCATAGGGGACCACGCCTGTAGTGAGCATCTGTGTGTGAATGGGGACCACACCTGTGCTGAGTGTCTGCCTGTTGAGAGGGCTCCCATAGGGGACTGTGCCTGTAGTGAGTATCTGTGTGTGAATGGGGACCGCACCTGTGCTGAGTATCTGCATGAAGACATGGCTCCCATAGGGGACTGCACCTGTGCTGAGTATCTGCTTGTCAAGAGGGCTCCCATTGGGGACTGTGCCTGTGCTAAGTATCCATGTGCAATTTTGAGCATCTGCTCAACAGGCAGACACTCAGAACAGGTGTGGTCTCCAATGGGAGCCCTCTCGACAGGCAGACACTCAGCACAGGTGTGGTCCCTGTTCACACACAGATACTCACTACAGGCGCGGTCCCCAATGGGAGTCCTCTTGACAAGCAGATACTCATCCATCTGCACAGGCACAGTCCCCAATGGGACCCTCTCGACAGGCAGATACTCACTACAGGCATGGTCCCCAATGGGAGTCCTCTCGGCAGGCAGATATACTCAGCACAGGCACGGTCCCCAATGGGAGCCCTCTTGACAGGCAGACACTCAGCATAGGTGCGGTCCCCATTCACACACAGATACTCACTAACAGGTACGGTCCCCAATGGGAGCCTGCTTACACGCAAAGACTCACCACAGGCATGGTCCCCATTGGAAGTTATTTGTACAAGGAGATCCTCAAATATACTCACCGCAGAGCAGTCCCCCTCTAGACAATTCAGTTGTTTGGATGTAGAACCAGTACCCTGGACATTGCCAATTGCCATAGATTGTGTCCGGCCAGGCGCCAGCTGATGGTAGTACATATATGTATATATGGTGCTGGCCGGTGTGTAGATACCATGCCCAGAAATGAAGCCGGCCAGCACGTCAGTGTATCCAGCAGATCATATTTCCCTCTGTGGCAGAACTCTCAACATGGCTGGGCGCACTAGCCCCTGAGCGGCCCAAGGAAAGCAATCTACATTTTCTTTGTCAACGCGATTGCTTTCCTTGGGCCACTCAGGAGCCAGCATGCCCAGCCATGTTGAGAGTTCTGCCACAGAGGGAAATATGATCTGCTGGATGTTAGCTGATGCCTGGCACATCCAGCTCTATATAGAGCATTATCTATCCAGGCATAGCAGCATGGATTTCCCTTTCTTCATCCGGGTGCACTAAGGCTCGCAAGGAATTGGCATCCTTTCTTTCCAAGTACACTGATACCCGGCACATCAAGCTCTGTATAGAGCATTATCTATCCAACATATGCCAAGTGTCATGCCTGCACTCAAAACCGTTCACGTCAAGAGTCCTGCCTCAGAGGTCAATCACTTGGTCTTTATCCTGGGCTTGCGAGGAATTGGCATAATTGCTTTCCTTCTCCATTTACAGCAACCCCTGCAGTTCTCGCCATCAATGGCTAAGTTTTCTTTGAAGAACCCCCAGAATTGATTCTTCCTTCTCTGCAGGCACACACTCACGACAGCCATGGTCCCGAATGGGAGCCCAGATCTCTAGCCCATGCCAGCTCTAAACTGCAGGCCGGCACCAGCACCAAATCCCATGGTCTCACTTGAGCCTTACAATGTGTCTGGCCTTCCAACAACTACCCGCCCTGTCATGTATATTGAAAACACAAGCCAGAAGGGAGAAATGGAGAGAAGGATGCCTATAGGGTAGGGATAATGAATGCGCTGCCCTGCTTTATTGCCATGGTCAGTTGGTTGCATGAAAACATGGCTCCCAATGGGGACTGCACCTGTGCCGAGATCTGTATGAAAACATGGCTCCCATTTGGGACCGCACCTGTGGTGATCATTTACCTGTTTACCCATTGAGAAGGCTTCCATAGGGGACTGCATTGCTGTGAGTATCTGCATAAAAATGTGGCTCCCAATGGGGACTGCGCCTGTGCTGAGATCTGCATGACAGCATGACTCCCATTGGGGACTGTGTCTGCAGTGAGTAACTATATGCAAAGAGGGCTCCCATAGGGACTGCGTTTGCAGTGAGTCACTATGTGCAAAGAAGGCTCTCATTGGGGACCACACCTGTGCTAAGTGTATACCCAAAAATAGAGAAGTGTTCCCTATTTCCCACACATGATGTTCCTCTGTTCCCCTCAGCCCGGTGTTCCCTCGTACCTTGTATAACCATAAATAGAGAAGTGTTCCCTATTTCCCACACATGATGTTCCTCTGTTCCCCTTGGCCCAGTGTTCCTTCATACCTTGTATAACCATAAATAGAAATGTGTTCCCTGTTTCCCACAGAGGATGTTCCTCTGTTCCCCTTGGCTTAGTGTTCCCTCTAACCTCATATAACTGAAAATAGACATGTGTTCCCTTTACTAACCAAATCAAGCTGTTCCCCCAGGGAACATCTATGCCCCCATAAATGTTTGACTCCAATAGGTAAGTGGTTTCATAGTGGTTTCGTAGTAGTTTTGTAGTGGTTTCATAGTAGTAGTTTCATAGTAGTTTCATAGTAGTAGTTTCATAGTAGTTTCATAGTGGTTTTGTAGTGGTTTGTAGTGGTTTCATAGTGGTTTCATGGTGGTTTCATAGTAGTAGTTTCATAGTGGTTTCATAGTACAGTGGCTCAAAAAACTGTCCGCATGTTTTGGCATTTTTCACTATCTATAATATTGTGTGAGAACAAACAAATGCCTCAAAAACATGCTTATACCACATTGTAGTATGGCTTCAGGGCTTTCATTTGAGCCCTACACCGTGGGAATCGGTGGAGATATGGTGGAGATACAAGGCTCACAAAATGGTGACTCATGCGGACAGTTTTTTGACTCAAGTATTTTACAGTAATAACCAGGTATTCTAGTATTTTGTATGACCTCCCTTGGCTTTAATTACTGCCTCTATCCTTCTAGGCATACTCTCAATTAATTTCTGGCAATCCTCAGCTGTGATCTTCCCCCATTCCACTGCTACTCTCTCCCAAAGCTCCCATACTCCTTTAGGGGGGTTTTCATAGGCTTGAAGCTTTTTCTTGAGTGTTCCCCAGAGATGTTCAATGACATTGACATCAGGAGACTGTGCTGGCCAGTCAAGAACATTGATGTTATGTTCTTCAAACCATTCCCTAGCTCTTCTGGATGTGTGCTTGGGATCATTATCCTGTTGGAAAATGATATCTTCTTCATCAATCCCTGATTCTGCCAAGCTAGGCAGCAAGTGGTCATTTAAAATGTCCACATACTGCTCAGCATTCATCTTCCCCTCAACCTCAGCAAGCATTCCCACACCATTCCATCCCATACAGCCCCATACCATTAAAGAACCTCCTCCAAACTTGACAGTCCCATTAACCTCTCTGTCTGTTAGGCCATCTCCCTTCTTTTTCCATACATACACCTTCCCATCTGACCCAATCCTATTGATTTTGGTCTCATCTGACCATATAACACGCTTCCAGTCCTCTACAGTCCAGTGTTGATGAGCTAAGGCAAAGGCTAGTCTTCTCTGCCTATGTTTGATGGAGAGAAGAGGCTTTTTCTTCTTTGTTACTGCCTTGAGATGAGCTGCCTTGAGAACATTCCTCACAGTTTGTGAAGAGACAGGGGTAGTGATGGTGGAATTGATATAATGGGTGGCTTGGACAGCATTATCAGCCTTTCCTGTAGTGATATGTTGGATAATAGCCCTTTTGTCAGTAGAGGTAAGCTTGGATGGACGTCCTCCACAAGAGTTTTCCTTGTCTGGGTGGCTTTCTTTGATAAACTTGGCCACAGTGGACTTGCATACTCCAGTTCTAGAGGAAATTTGGCGAGCAGAGAGGCCAGCATAAGACAGAGAGAGGATATTATCTCTTTGAGCAGAGGAGATGGCTTTCATGGTGATTATGACTATGATACATGAGATATTCTGGTTTATATAGTTAGATATAGTCATAAAATAACATAATGACACCACTTTATAATTTATATAATAGTGGCATGATTTTTATGGTGTCATAAATAATGATTTATATAGTTTTAATATACACTCAAAAAACTGTCCACATGAGTCATCATTTTATAAGCCTTATATCTCCACCATATCTCCGCCGATTCCCACGGTGTAGGGCTCAAATAAAAGCCCTGAAGCCATACTACAATGTGGTATAAGTATGTCCTTGAGGAATTTGTTCATTCTCACACAATATCATAGATAGTGAAAAATGTCAAAACATGCGGACAGTTTTTTGAGCCACTGTAGTTTCATAGTAGTGGTTTCATAGTGGTTTCATAGTAGTTTCATAGTAGTTTCATAGTGGTTTTGTAGTGGTTTTGTAGTATTTTCATAGTAGTTTCATGGTGGTTTCATAGTGGTTTCATGGTAGTTTCATAGTAGTAGTTTCATAGTGGTTTCATAATAGTTCCATAGTAGTTCCATAGTGGTCTCATAGAACAGCCTCCAGGCTGCCCACCACTGCCTTCACAAACTTATGTTGTGCAGTTTTCTGCTTTGTCCAACACTGGGTGAGTCATTTGGTCATGTACTAATAAGATAAATATTTTAAAATAACCTTCTGCGGTGTAAAGATACAATCTAGCCTGGGCTGTAGATAAACCACGGCCTAAGCTAGTATGCGAGTCTTGCGCTCTACCTAGTCTGCTTCACTTGCGAAGGCAAGAATGTTTGACCCTAAAGGGAAAGCTAAGTTAGTATAGTCTAATAATGCCCAACCTGTGGTGCAAGACTGTCATCGGAGGTAGCGAGATGCTAGTGGTGACCTCCAGTCCGTGGGAAACTAGTGGTAAGCGTGGGAAAGCGGTAGACAAGCAGTAGCAAAAGTGGTAAAACTGCAGTAGTGCGTGCGGTAAAACTGCGGTAAGGCATGGGAAACTGGCGGTAAAACAAGCGGTGAAGCGTAGTGATGAAGCACGGGAAAGTGTAGTGCAAGTGGCGAAGCACGGGAAAGTGTAGCACAAGCGGCGAAGCGTGGGAAAGCGGTGGTGCGTGCAGCAGTAAAACAATTCTTAAGAGACAGTGACTTCGGCGAAAGACTTTATTCCGTTAGAGACAGTAGTGGTGACAATTCCTAAGTACTGTGTGTACCATAGAGGGAAAAGTAAAAGTACCGGAATGTGCGAAGAGTCCTTTTTAACATGTGCTGTGAATGGCCGGAATACATAGCGAGAATGGTAGCGAGATAGAGATATTTAGCTAAGAGGCATGCAGCAAGCAAGCGGCGTCACGGAAGGTAAGGTAAGTCTTGCCGTAGCTTTAGTAACGGCGGAAACGAATATGCTATGCACCAATGGATCTTAGACGGAAATGGAATGGACAGGAGGACATCGGTAGCGAGATTCGGTAAGGGGCAAGGATCCACGGAGTGAAAACAGTACCGGCAAAGTGAAAAGGGGTAATGCTCGCTATAGGGGTTTTCTCGGTAGCTGCTGTAGACGGTAACGAGACACTTGTCTAAAACGGCACTTTCATGGTCAGCGTGACTTTGTTTACTACAGTGGTTTCCCCTGCACCCAGTCCCTGTGTGCTCCCCTCCCACCATCCTTGCCTTCTTCTCACTCTCTTGACTGGGAGGCTTGCATGCACCACAACTACCACAACCAGTTTCATGCTTGGCTTGAGCACTGGAAGCTCAATGATCCTTACAGTATGACAGCCTGTCAAAAATGTACTCATGCATTTGAGCAGAGGATGCATAATCTCTCCAAGGACACTGCAAGGATCCAAAAAACATTGGAGAGGAGCAAAGAGGAGCATGAGCATAGGATAAGTAAGGAGCAGAAGAAGTTGCAGAAGATAGCTGATAGGGAAACACAAAAGGAATCTGAGGAGGAGGGAAGGAAGTGAAAGGAAGTGAAAAGGTGGGAAAAGACTGGTGATTGACTGCACTTTTGCTTATATAAGCTGTGTCAAACAAAGCCATATCATAAGACTTGTGAATTTTGACTTGGGGAATTTTCGCATTTTTGCTTACTTAACCGTGGGAACTTTTTCCGATGAAAATCAAAGTTGTAGTAGTTTCATAGGGATGCACATGGTAGGAGATATCATTAGAACAGTGGGACTCTTTGGAAGGGACTCTTAAGGTGCACTCCTTGAAAGCTATAGGGGGAGGATAGGAGGGCAAGTACAGGAGTGAAACTACTATGAAACTTATCATGAAACCTATGGATTTGATATGACCAACACTGATTATCATCATTTCATAAGTGAAAATACCATGAAACTACCATGAAACTTATCAATCAAACATATATCCAACACTAATTATCATCATTACATATGAAACTACTGTGAAACTTATCATGAAACCTATGACCAACATTGATAAGAAATGTAGTGAAACTCAGTCAATGACATGAAACTGATAAGTTTCATAGTGGTTTCACTGATATAATGAGGATGATCAGTGTTGGGGATACACAAGAATCATATAAATTAAACCACTGTGAAACCACTATGAAACCACTATTAAGCCACTATGAATCATGAAGCCTATAAACTACCCCCCCCCTGGGGTGGGCACGGATTTGGGTAAGAGAGTGAGATGACTAGAACCTGTTACAGTCATATGTGCCCCTATTCATTTTCTTTTCTATTCTCGTATATCACATGATATAGAGCTTATCGCTCGGACACTTCCACTTCCATCAGACATCACATGACTCAACTGGTACGTCATATCATGTGATGTCATGACTCCCCATGACTCCGTTCTCGGACTCAACCAGTTTAGCATAAGCGTATGCTAAACCCATGTCTTTAACTCTGACTCATGCGTCTCAATATGCTTGTATGATACATGCCTTCCTTATTAGGATAAGCAGTTATATTCTCACAGTTACCTGGTCTGTGCGCACATATATACCTATATAAGCACAGTGTACTTGTAGTAGATTCTTTACTTTAATCTTACTGGGTTTTACCTGGATTCCTCTTCGCTAAAGATCTCCAATCTTTAGTCATCTTGAATCGTCTCTAAATCTAAGCACTCCTTAGCCTTAGTCTCTATTCTCATAGAACCTCTTAGACTTGTCTTTGAGGCTGAACCCTTGATAGTACTCGGAATGTGTTCCTTGTACTTTCACCCTGTCCTCTTCTGGACATTGTAGAACTTCCCAGCAGACCGCCTGTATCTTTTCACTGTCACTGGTGACGCCACCCCAGTTCGTAACAGAACCTCCATGACATGTGGTCGATGCCTGATCAGGTTAACCTGAAGGGACAATGCAACTCTTTTCCCTTGATACTGAATTGTTAACCCATTGATCATTCACTTCCGCTTGTTATACTCATTTTTTCCTCCCTTTTCATCCAACATGTGGGTCAGGTTGTATGCTTGACCTTTATTGATTTCTCCTGTATGTTGCTGAAATCAAGCCCCACAGCAGCTCCAACTGACTTTGCATTGTTCATGACTTCCATTCATGAGTTCATCCAAGTGACTTCACATCATTGGTGTCTCACTTACTCCAATTGACTTTGTGTCATTGGTGTGTGGCACCCATTAGATTGACTCTTACAGTGCTGCACTATGGCAGTCTGTCGTCCTAAGCCTAGACATCGTAAAGTATCTACTCTGGAAGCAGCATCTGCCATGCAGGAAGAACTGCCCCAGATACTATAGTCTGTGAACCTTGGATGAACAAGGCATGGCGACGTCCCCGCCAAACTCACAAGTTAGACCTCTATCTTCCTGGCCCACCCCCTGTCTTGATTATTCCTGGATGTCAGTGTCTCACTCAGGAAAGTTTAACTCTTCCATCTGCATCCAGGACGGTAACACCCCAAGATTGTGACTAACCCACAGATCATTTTAGCAACTCCCTCCATTTCTTTAATGATCCCAGTGTCCGTTATCTCACCAGCTCGCAGAAAATGACCAACCAGTGGTGCAGATGGTCAGAAGAAGTTATTCCATTGCTTATAGTGCCCTATCTATCGTACATGCAGGAGACTTTAATGCTATGCTATGCCAAGATTGTACGACAGCCACATGGAGATACTGTAGCTTGTCATGCTGGGTGTGGGACATGCATTATCAAGGTTGCATGTGTGTTCTTTGACAATATGTTGTCTACCTTCTTTTCTCCCCTGATGGCTGATGTAATGTACATTACAGGCTTGTCAGAAATTAATATCATTGCGTGTTACAATTGTATGTGCCCCTATTCATTTTCCTCTCATCTTTACCTTGTACATTATGTAACACACATCTCAACTCATATGCTCAACGCATCTGTACTATGGTTGCCTTCTTTCTTTGGATATGCACTTACATACATTCTCATGTCTCTCTTGGTCTGTGCACACATATTGGCTTATTTAAGTACACTGTATTACACTTGTGTACTTCACTTTAATCTTACTGGGTTTTACCCTAAATATCCATCGCTTAGGCCTCTAACCTAAGTCGTCTGAATCATTTCTGAGTCTAAGCACTCCTTAGCCTTAGTCATTATTCTTGATCGTCTTTGAGTCGCAACTCTTAGACTTGAACTCATACTCAGAACCCTCCATATACTCCTTGTCCTTGTTCTCTTTTGAACGTAGTAGAACTTCCCAGCAGACTGGCTGTTACAGTTGTACGTGCCCCTATTCATTTTCCCTTTGTTTCCTTACTTGTATATCATGTCACATGACTCTGACTCATATGCTCAATGCATCTGTACAACACATGCCTTCCTTATTAGGATATGCAGTTACGTTCTCACAGTTACTTGGTCTGTGTGCACATATTGGCCTATTTAAGCACAGTGTACTTGTAGTAGATTCCCTACTTTAATCTTACTGGGTTTTACCTGGAATCTCCTTCGCTTAGGTCTCCAACCTAAGTCGTCTTGAATCGTCTCTAAGTCTAAGCACTCCTTAGCCTTAGTCTCTATTCTCACGGATACCTCTTAGACTTGTCTTTGAGGCTGAACCCTTGATCGTACTCGGAACGCGTTCCTTGTACTTTCACCTTGTCCTCTTCTGGACATTGTAAGAACTCCCAGCAGACCGGCTGTGTCTTTTCACTGTCGCTGGTGATGCCACCCCAGTTCATAACACTGGCTGTGTCTTTTCACTGTTGCTGGTGATGCCATCCCAGTTCGTAACATTGCGTGCCCCTGTTTTCCTGCCCATCTCCAACTCCTTCGTCGTGGGCTGTTCTCATGTGCTCCTGTTGCTCCCTCACTTGCAGTAGACTTACATGTTCTAGAGTTTGTCTGCCTTCTTTTCATTTGTCAGTCCCCCAACCATACTGCATGGTGCAATGCAGTGGAGACGTTTCTAGATGGAATGGGATACAAGTTGACATTGATGGTTAGCATTTGATCCTCCACATACATAGCATGTTTAACTTTGTATTAGCATAGCCTGCGCCATCACTTTGCCAATGCATTTCACTTGTACCAGGTGTTGACTATTTTAGCTCATGATCACATCTCCAATCTTATTGCCGAGACCTGGAAGGACAAGATCCATTTGCAACCAATGGCAGTCGGACAACCTACTGAATACCTTCATTCATGCTGCCCACTTTGCTTCAGGGAAAATGATTGGCAAAAGGTGAAAGATTCTCATTTCATGTAAGTTCATTTGTGTAGCTATGGTGCTGTGTACTCAGTTGATCATGATCAGGTCAGATATTATTGTTTGCGTAGATACATGCTTTACTCAAAAGTGCTCCACCAACCCTTGTGGTGCCGATGGTATGACCAACCCAATGAACAAACTCATGCTGGGCTCAAAACAGCATATTTTTGTACAGGTGTCAAATGGCTGTCATTATCCTTAACCCTCAGCTTCACCGTCCCTTGCCGTGACATTTTACTATGTGCAACCCCTGTCTAACAGTATCATTCCGCACACCATAAGCCTTATTGCAGCCTAACGGCTGTCCTACGGCAATATTCCCATGGAGTGGTGATCTTTGAGAGTCTCTGAGAACCCATAAGGCATCCACAAGCAAGATTTACCATCTGTCCAATGTCTAACTAGTCTCGCCAGTACATGATGTTTTGTAAACTGTAGTGCAGTCTTATTACATGTCTGCTGCATGTTTTGCCTAACCCTTCCATCTCCGTAGCTATTACTTGGTATATAAATTCCTTGGTACCTGTACTCGTTTCCTTACTTCCCTCCTATAGTACACACAGTACTTAGGAATAGTCACCACTACTGTCTCTAATGGAATAAAGTCTTTTACCGAAGTCCCTGTCTCTTTAAGAAACTCTTTCTGCTGCACGTTCTTTACTGCTTTTCCCACGCTTCACTGCTACTTTACCGCTTGTTTACCATGATAATTCCCACACTTTACCGCAGTTTTACCGCTCATACTACCACAGTTTTACTGCTTGCACTACTGCTTGTCTAACACTTTCCCACACTTACTGCTAGTTTCTCACAGACAGAAGGTCACTGCTAGCATCTCGCTAATGCCGGCAACAGTCTTGCACCTCAGGATAGGTATTATCGAACTAAACTAACTTAGCATTCCCTTTAGGGTCAAATGCTCTTGCTTGTAAGTGGAGCAGACTAGACAGAGCGCAAGACTCATATACTGGCTTGGTAGTGGTTCACTACAGCCCAGGCCAGATTGTATCTTTACCCTAACCCACCCATATCTGCCAAGATCACTACCCTATACCACATGCTCAGCCCAGACATATCTACTGAGATTTATATCATGCACTGCATGGCTGGCTCAGCCATTAGTATTGGATGGTAGGAACAGAATGAGCATAATCTAAGATGATATTTGAACTAAGGTTCTACGGAGATTTACAAGTGGTTTAAATACTGTAAGTAACTGGCACGGATAACCAATGAGTCTGGTGTAAAGATACTAACCTAACCTGGGCTGTAGATAACTACCTCCTAAGTTAGTATGTGAGTCTTGTGCTCCGTCTAGTCTGCTTCACTTGTGAAAACAAGAGCGTTTGACCCTAAAGGGGGATGCCTATTAGTATGGTCAAGTTCAAGTCTAACTTATGTGTGAATAAAGCGTTGTGGTCAGCGGTAACTTGCCACAGTCAGTGATGATGCTGCCGGAACTAGCGTCGTGTGTAGCGGTGCTACCGTGGTCAAGATATAGTCAGAAACAGTTGCGTCGAGCGAGCGATGTTGAGCGATGATATCAGCAGTAACAGTGTAGCAAGAAAAGTTACGCTGACTGTCTAAACCCCGTTTTCGACAAGTGTCTCGTTAACGTCTGCGGCAGCAACCAAAGAAATTCCTTATAGCAACAAAATAGCCTTTTTGCTCCGCTAAACCCTAACCGTTCTTCTCCCATGAACTCTTACCAGATCCTTGCACCGATGCCCTCATGTCCCGTCCTATTCCATCTAGAATCCATTGGTGTGTAGTTACCTCGCTTCTGCCGTTACTAAACCTATGGCAGGATTTACCTTACATCTCAAGGGGCCGCTGCACGCTGTGCGCCTCATAATTAACTAACCCTGTTTATAATCCTTCTCGCTACCAGACTCGCATAATTATCTTGTACGCGCTCGCATATGTTAAAAAGGACTAACATACATACCGTTACATCCCTTCACTTGGACTTAGTATCAGAAATGCTCACTAGTCATAATCCATTTGCTTTTGAACTGTCCTCCATTCGAACATCACTCTTTGATTTAACCGCCGATAACTTTACCGCTCAAAGTACCGCGTGACTTTCGACTTCATTACTCATAACCGGACTGCGGCCAGTGATCTCACTGGGTCGCTACCTCTCTCACCTATGTTCTCGCTCATACGGAGTTGCCGCTACCACTACTGCACTGCTGGTAGTAATAACATATTCATCTCGCTCAAGTAACTTTGTTCTTGCTCTTGCTAGCTACCTGTTGCAGCTATCCTTACCGCGCGAGTACCGCAGACATTGTGCTAGTACCACTGATATACTGTTACCGCTGCTAACTTCGGAAGTCAGAATCCTCGTTGCATTATTAGTACTTCATTGTTTCCTTTGCACTAACTTAGAAGGAATTGCTTCTATTGCAGTCCTCTTGGGTCGAACATCTCACTTGCACCTTCAGTAGGATTATGATTATCATTGCACTTATACTTAGGCCAGCACTAGTTTCTTCATTTCAATTGGAGCCCACCACGAGGGGACCATAGAAGCACTAAATCTGGAATGCACTACCTGCCAACTTCAAGACAACGAGACTCATAGTCTCAGGTCTATTCACCTAGCCAAAGAAGATTTCTTCATGCCAAAGATTAAAAATGACATGGAAATCTTAGCGTCTAGCCACCGATCTAGCGCAGACAAAGCCACCATCCTCCGAGAACTTATCACTGACGAATTGTCCAGCGAGCAAGGGGAAACACCGAAAGGCAAACAACTACCCTATGTTACGAACTGGGGTGGCGTCACCAGCGACAGTGAAAAGACACAGACGGGCTGCTGGGAGTTCTTACAATATCCAGAAGAGGATAAGGTGAAAGTACAAGGAACGCGTTCCGAGTACGATCAAGGGTTCAGCCTCAAAGACAAGTCTAAGAGGTATCCGTGAGAATAGAGACTAAGGCTAAGGAGTGCTTAGACTTAGAGACGATTCAAGACGACTTAGGTTGGAGACCTAAGCGAAGGAGATTCCAGGTAAAACCCAGTAAGATTAAAGTAGGGAATCTACTACAAGTACACTGTGCTTAAATAGGCCAATATGTGCACACAGACCAAGTAACTGTGAGAACGTAACTGCATATCCTAATAAGGAAGGCATGTGTTGTACAGATGCATTGAGCATATGAGTCAGAGTCATGTGACATGATATACAAGTAAGGAAACAAAGGGAAAATGAATAGGGGCACGTACTATGGTAACATTACCCCCGTATTACATTGAAAATCACCGACTTTCAAACATCTCTGTTGTCATCATAGACAGGATCATAGTCGTCGTAGTTAGCGACGTCTTCATCAGTGGCACTTCCTCCTAACATATAGGCTGCTTCCTCCTCTGCTACAGTCCTCGCCCGTCGACCTTCTTTGCGTCATCGACGGTTAATTAGATACTGTTCCCACCTACGCAGTGCATCATAGAATCAATCGTCCTTCCATGTAAGCGTAAACGGGGGTTCCCCACGACGCTGGGGGCAATAAATAGATAGATGGGTAGGAGCGTGTCGAAGGCAGATTTGGCATTGATAGTCAGGGCAATTCTTTTGCCGATGTCCGACAATGCCACATAGTCGGCATTTCATGTTTTCGTCAGTGTTAGAGGTGGCCATGCGTAGTGGTGATGGAGAGATTATGGGTGTGGGACTAGCAGACCTGGCGCGTTTCTTCCCCTTGTTTCTTCTCATACGTTTTAATGCAAGGGTGTTGTTACGCCTGAGCTGCGTCTGCTGAGCAGGAGTAAGAGTGTATGCGGATTCAGGGAGGTCAGGAGTGGTTCCACGTTCAGTGATTGCAAGGAGTTCAGTAGTTGAAGATGGAGTAGTGATACCGAAGTCTTTTACTAAGACTGGAGAGACGGGATCCATTGGACCGAACGATGATGGGATAGACATGGGAGGATGTATATGAAGGTCGCAAAGTTGAGGGCCGAGCGTTACCAATTCAGTGGTAGGGATACCTAGTGATTTAGCGGCCTCACACTGCTCCTGTGTGCAAGGTTCATACAGCCAATCAGGGCAATGAGCGGTTATGACGGGCGGTGATGAGGTCGATTGTTCGATGGGAGATGGGGTTCGGGGAGATGCAAGATCAGCTTGCGTTTGTTGTAAATCAGTGATGGCTTCTTCCACTAGGTTTCTAGCCGCTCTGGTTTCGGCGACTGATTGCTGGATGGTTTCGACAACTGTATTGGTAAGTTGTCCAATTTCTTGCACAGCAGTGTATAGGCCAGTAAAGGTGTCAAGACTAGAATACATGCGCGAAGAAGCGGGTGCTGGAATAGGAAGTGGCGTATCTTCATGCGGAGAGGGAGGTCGAGCAACACCTGCTCGACGTTCGGCAATGATATGAATAGCTTCTTCAACATCATTCTTAAAAGAATTGGAAAGCAACAACATAGCGTAAGCACGAATACGTTTTTGAAGATGAATGAAACGATGACGGAGTGTAATTTCTGTTGTTTCTTTGGCGGTGACTTCGATAAGGGCTGTGGTGCGGATGATGTTAACAAGGAGTAGGGCAGGGAAGGCACCTCTTTCAGTAAGGATTCTTTCGATTTCGAGGGCATGTCCCTCGCAGAGGATGGCGGCTTCAATGTAAGAGGTATTATCGATTTCTGAGGTGAAGGTTCCGTATTGTTCAGTTTCAGAGTCAGAGTCATTGGTGGCAGCAACGACGGGTGTGATATAAGCAGTGGGGAAAGACATTTCAATGTTGGTAGTTGATCAAGTGCTGGTGCGAGTTGATTGACTGAAGGATAATCAGAGGGCATGTTGCTTCTTATAAGCGTTCAAGATTCGAGCTGAGTTCTTCAAGTTCTTTTCTGGGAGCCATTTGTTATCTCCCGATGAATATCCTTTCCAAGAGACAAGATAGCGTTGGTGATTACCAGTTCCTTTGTGGGAAAGAATTGCTTCTACTTCGTATTCTTCTTCTTCTTCAATGATATCAGGCGGTGGTTCAAGGAAGTTCAGGCCATGTACGTCCGTTTCGCTATAGGATGATAAGACAGAAGCGTGGAACGTGGGATGAATTTTCCACTGCGGAGGGAGTTTGAGTGTGAACGTGATGGGAGATAAGACATCGATGATTGGGAAAGGTCCGTATCGTTTTGGGGCGAGTTTCCTTGATGGGAGTTTGAGTCTAAGATTAGCGGCAGATAGCCAAACCTTATCTCCGATCTTCCATGGGGTGTACTTATCTCCTCGGGATCGTTCGGCCATTGTCTGCATTGCAATGTTATGACAGGCGATTGCTTCTTCTCTTATCTTCTGCAGAGATCGTACTCAATCTTCTGCTGCGGGGACGGATGAGTCAGGGATAAGGTGAGGGATAGCGCGTGGTTCGTATCCCATCATTAGATAGAAAGGTGATGCATTCCTTGCATCATGTTTTCGGTGGTTGTGGACGAATTCGGCGATTGGCAGGTGTTCTACCCAATTTTCAGGGTTGTTGCGGCAATAGATGCGTAGATATGTTTTCGAGTTCTTGATTTAGCCTTTCAGTTTGACCATCAGTCTGCGGGTGATAAGCTGTGGATGGAGCGATAATGTAGTCGAGGAGTCGGGCAAGTTCCTTAGAGAAGTAAGATAGGAATTGCGGACCGCGATCCGATATAACTTTGTCATGGAGTCCAAATCTTCGGTAGACGTGTTTCAAAAATAGCTTAGCAATCCCTTCGGAAGTGATGGTCTTTAGACAAGGGATAATAACTACCCCCTTCGTAAGGCCATGGTCTACCACGACCATAATACTGTCAAAGCCTCCAGAGACAGGGAGATCAGTAATCAGATCAACAGAGACTTGGGAAAAAGGTCTAGTCGCAGTTGAAGGAATCGGGGAAAGCGGGGGTCGGACGGGGTGAGTATCCGCTTTCATTTGTTGACAAAGGGCGCAACCCTCCACGTATTTCCGAATATAGGAGCCCATAGCGGGCCACCAGGCTTCTCGTTTAACGAGTTCTTCAGTTTTAAATCTACCGGGATGTCCTGCAGTAGGATGATCATGATACCTTTTCAGGATATCGGAGCGATGCGCCGGTGGAATATAGGCATGATTCTTAAAATAGAGGACGTTCTCCTCAATCTTCCAGTCAGAGAGTGCCGATTTCATAGGGGGAAGGCATACGCCATCAAGGGCATCAGACGCCGTCTTGAAGACAGGGTCGTCGAGGGGGTCAGAGGATGACAGCACATCCTTCAAGTTGGTGTCAATAAGACGAACGAATAGAGCGTCAGGGAGGAGAGTCTGGTCTTCATTATCGTCTTTACTGGAATCGTAGTCGGGTCGGCGGGATAGTGCATCAGGTACTGCTAATTTAGTACCTGCAACATGATGCAATTCAATGTCATAGATGGATAAAATCAATTGCCAACGTGCTTGGCGATGGGTAAGCTTCTGTGCACTTCTAAAGTACAGAAGATTCTTGTGGTCGGTGAATACCAGGACGGGGTGTGGGTTTCCTTCAAGATAATGACGCCATTCGTTCAATGCCCGGATCACAGCAAGGAGTTCCCGATCAAAGATCTGATAATTGCGTTCCGCGGGGTTTAAAGACTGCAAGAGGTACGCACATGGGTGATAAACACCATTGTCATCAGTCTGTAAGAGAACTCCGCTGGTTGCTATGAGCGAAGCGTCGGTAGCAATAGCAAATTGTCGGGAAGGGTCAGGGTTACGGAGTACCAGTTGGGATGTGAAGCGTTGTTTCAGTTCTTCAAAGGTGTCCATACATTCAGTTGACCATTCAAAAGCCTTATCTTTCTTTGTCAAATCGATAAGGGGTCGGGCAATATCAGAATAGTGGGAGATGAACATGCGGTAAAAGTTGCAAAAGCCGAGGAATGACCAAACATCTTTTACAGATTTCGGGATTGGCCATTCGGAGATTCCCTTGGTTTTGGCAGTATCCATAGCAACTTGTCCGGGGCGTATTATCATTCCGAGGTATTCCACTTCTTCTGCATCGAAGGTGCATTTCTCCGGTTTTAAGAATAGATGTTCCTCTTGTATTTTCATCAAAACTCGTCTCGTCCGTTCACGGTGTTCTGCCATAGTTGTAGAAAAAATAAGGATATCGTCCATGTAGATGACCATCCATCCTTCATTGATTTCTTGTTGAAAGGTGCGATTCATGTATGCTTGGAAGGTTGCTGGGGAATTACAAAGGCCGAAGAACATGACGTTCGGTTCGAAGAGGCCGAATTCTGTAGTAAAAGCAGCTTTCCACCGATCATCAGGATGAATGCGAATGTTGTTATAACCGGACTGAATATCCATTTTCGTAAAGAACCGTGCGTTATGAAGGCGTGCGACAAGGGAAATAGGAAGTGGAAGCGGGTAAGCGTTCTTGACTGTCCAATCATTGATGTAGCAATAATCTTGACAGGGACGCAATTCTCCACTCTTCTTTCCTACAAAGAAGAAGCCACTGGCTTGGGGTGACTTCGATTCTGAGATAAAACTTTCGCAACGTTTTCATTAATAAATGTTTTGACGGCAGCGCATTCTGTTTCTGATAGCGGGTAAACCTTAGACGTGCGAGGGATAAAACCGGGTTTAGTGTCGATCCGATGATCAATACCAGGGTGTTCTGGGGGTAGTTTATTCAGCCCGTCTTTAGCAAAGACGTCTGAAAATTCGTGCAAATATTCCGGGACCAATTCTTCGAAGGATTTCTTTTTCTTTTCCTTCTCATCCGTGGCGAATTCCTGAGCCTTGTTACTGTATTTAGGAGGGGGAAGGGGAATTGTGGAGTAGGGAATTTGTTTGAGTTGCGAAGTTCCATCACGTGTCAGGGGTGTATCCATGGATACTTCTTCTATGATTCTCATGCTGACTCCATCAATGTCATACTCCACAAGAAATTCTCCATCTCCTAGTTCATAAGAGGAAACTTCTCGCACTTCTGGTGCGTGCCAGACATCTTGCATGGTGTTGAATTGGTCGTCATCCTCAGTTGGGATCAACGAGGGCACGGGTTCTTCTTTATCAGGAATTTCGTCAATCGAAGCTGAAAGAGTTTTTGGGGGAACATAAAACTTGGATAGTTTTGGTACATTGGTATCGCGTCCGGGATCTCTTCTTCTGCTTTTCTTTTTCCAAGTTTCTGTTCATCTATTGGCCGTTGCTCAATAGGTTCCTGTCCGACCCGGTGTTCCGGTTCGGATTCGTTCTTGCGTTTTTCTACTCGGGGAATCGGTGATACTGCTCGTGGCAATTGTACATGAGGAGTGGGATCTGCAGTACTTGGCATTTGTATTTCAAGTTCGGATCTTCGGGAACGAAAGGGGTTACGAGGGATTTCGGAAGTCTGGAATGTTGCCATTTGGAATAATGATTGAAGAGTTGAGGCAACCCGTTCTTTTTCCGATCCGTATCTAAGTCAATTTCAATTTCATCCGATTTTTCCGTTCGAGGAAGGACGAGTGTTTCAGCAGCCCAATTGATACTTGGGTTCATTGCTCGTAACCATGGGATTCCCAAAAGGATTTGATCTCTTCGTCCTAGTTTGGTGATATTGAATTTTCCATACATGGTTCATTCATCAATCTTGACCACTAGGAGACAATAATGCGTGATCGGCCCTCCCTTGATAAGGGTTCCATCTGCCGTAGTAACTTGAAACGGTGTCTTGAGTTTTCGTCGTGTGATTTGATGGAGTTTCACAAACTCCTCGGAAATGAATGTTCCTGCCGCTCCTGAATCAATGACAGTGGTGGTATCGACGGATTTTAAGCGAGTACGCGAATGAAGGGTGATAGGGACACGAAGTTCTTTTCTTTCACCTACAGCGCGTACAAGTCTTAGTAATACATTAGGAGAAACATACGTCGAATCTTTGTTTCTCCAAGTCAAAAATCCTCAACAATCCACCTTACAGTTTCTTCGTCTTCATCTTCTTCTTTGACTTCAGTTTGTCGGAGTGGGGTCTTCTTCTTTCTGTCAGGACAGTTATGAATACGGTGTCCTGTCTTTTTGCATCCGAAGCATTGTCCCTTTTTCATGCATTCGGATCTCTCCATATTGGAGATTCGATCTACAACCATTGCATTGGAATCACGGTTCGGGGTGTACCATGCATTTCCATAGTTCTTCTTCTTCTGTTGTGGAGCATGACGTGTCCTCATGGCTTGAAGGCGATGATAGGAATTGTCAATGGAAACGCATTGCAGCACAACGTCTCGAAATCAGCGATGTAGGTGTGAAGATCTCCAGTTCCTTGTTTGAGATCCCTGAGTTTCGTGAGTGTGGTTCCTTTGGTATCCACTGGCTCGAAGGCTTCTTTAAAGCTTTTCATAAAATCCACCATTGTCCCATAACCAACTTTTTGTCCAGAGGTGTCGGTTGATTGAGCATGGTCAAGGAATTGTTCTTTCCAAGATTTGGCATTCCTTTCGGTCATAAAGGATGTTATGAAGATAATCTTCTGTTTGTCGGTGGTGTAAAGCTTTTCGTTGATATCAAAGTGAAGATTACACGACTGGATAAATTCGTGAGAGTTGTCGCGATTTCCATCAAAGGCTTTTGGCTGGCCGATTTTGTATTCAAATTCTTTGGTCGCCATGTCTGGTGATTCTTCTGGTGAGTTATACTTTCTCGGTGCCTACACGCGCTGTCTTGCTGTCCGTTAGGGCTTATCTTCTGTCAGAGGGCTTCTCTTGACAATCTGCTCAGCGTACACATATGCTAGTCTGTTTGATCTAAGTGATCAAGGTTCGGAGTCGAAGACTGGATAGTCGACGATCAAGTAGACTTTAATCTTTTGTTACGAACTGGGGTGGCGTCACCAGCGACAGTGAAAAGACACAGACGGGCTGCTGGGAGTTCTTACAATATCCAGAAGAGGATAAGGTGAAAGTACAAGGAACGCGTCCCAAGTACGATCAAGGGTTCAGCCTCAAAGACAAGTCTAAGAGGTATCCGTGAGAATAGAGACTAAGGCTAAGGAGTGCTTAGACTTAGAGACGATTCAAGACGACTTAGGTTGGAGACCTAAGCGAAGGAGATTCCAGGTAAAACCCAGTAAGATTAAAGTAGGGAATCTACTACAAGTACACTGTGCTTAAATAGGCCAATATGTGCACACAGACCAAGTAACTGTGAGAACATAACTGCATATCCTAATAAGGAAGGCATGTGTTGTACAGATGCATTGAGCATATGAGTCAGAGTCATGTGACATGATATACAAGTAAGGAAACAAAGGGAAAATGAATAGGGGCACGTACTATGGTAACACCCTAACCCTTTCGAACCGGAAGTATCGCAGATACCATTTGTTACTATTGACTCATCCCCTAAGGGATCACTCTTGACATCAGTCTGCAAACTCTACCCTTTGCCAAACAAGGAAACTCTTGCTCCTCCTTTGCCTCGCTAGCGCATCACTACTGTACCGCCAACGCCACCCACTATTCACCATCGCACCATTATCCACACTCACACTACCATTCCGCTGATGGTTACACCACAATCGTCAGTCCTACCACAACCACAAGCTAGATCTCAACTACCAATCATGACAACCCCATTCCATATGCTGCTAAGGGGCACAGACGCTGCACCTAAATTTGATGGCACCCCAGCACACCTCTTACCGTTTTTCGAGGATGTAGAACTCTTAGGCGCTCACGCCAACTTGACCGGCAAGCACCTTATTAAGGCAGCGCTGAGATACGTGCCTATTGATGACTCCAAGATGTGGGAGATACTCAATGAAGCCAGTCTGCCAGATTGGGCTAAGTTTACTGCTGCGGTAAAGCTTTTGTACCCTGGATGTGAAGGCAACCGCCGCTTCACCCATACTGGCCTCAAGAACCTTTGTGCAGAACAAGCCCATATGCTGATGACCTTGCAAGAGGATCTCGGGCCGTACTATAGGAAGTTCCTCAAGATCTTTAAGCACTTGATTGCTAAGAAGAAGCTCGCTGAACTTGAGCGGGACCATCTGTTTCTTGATGGATTCCACGCTACCACTGTAAAGATACAACCTAACCTGGGCTGTAGATAAACTACCTCCTAAGTTAGTATGTGAGTCTTGCGCTCCGTCTAGTCTGCTTCACTTGTGAAAACAAGAGTGTTCGACCCTAAAGGGGGATGCCTATTAGTACGGTCAAGTTCAAGTCAAACTTCAGTGCGAATGAAGCACCGTGGTCAGTGGTAAGTTGCCGCAGTCAGCGATGATGCCACCGGAACTAGTGTTATGCGTAGCAGTGCTACCGTGGTCGAGATATAGTCAGAAACAGTGGTGTCGAGCAATGATATCAGTGGTAGTGGTAAGGTTGCGAGCGGTGCAAAGAAACAGTAAAGAAGGCCACGGTGCTTTCAGCAGTAAAGTAGCGGTGTGTGAGAAGTTCAGTCAAAATAACAGTCAAAAGTCCAGCGGTATGCCAGTGGTAACGGGGAACGAGCGTGATGTATTAATGAGCGATAAGGAAACTTTAAAGACTAAGTCCACTACTGGGTGGATCCAGAGCTAGACAATAATCCTGACCTATAGTATGTGCAATGGTGTAAAATCAGGTGTGGTATGGTGCGGAGTATGCAGTGCTTATATCCTAAATCATATGTACTCAGAATACTCTAGGCGAGATCAGTAGCGCTGGAGTGTAGTAACTGCCATAAGTAAACATAGTGCAAGGTGCTGCGGCATGAGGCAACATGTAATAAGGCTTCCCATGGAATCAGTGATAATGAACATAAAACAAATGACGCACCAAATGGAGCTATGCGGACGCGGCAAGGACATGGGAGGACATCGGTACATGGAACATGGTGTGGCAGTCAGTATGGTGTGCGGTAAGCGTGGGATGCTGCCGGTAATGCTAAAGGGGTAAGATGGCCATGGACAAGTGGTAACTCCTATAGACGTGAGACAAGTGTCAAAAGATGGGGTTTTAAGCCCAGCGCCAATATGTTCGTTACACCGCCAAGACCGCTGAAACAAAGAAACTAGCGCTGGCCTAAGTATAAGCGCAGCGTTAATACTACTGAAGGTGCGAGTGAGATATTCGACCCAAGAGGACTGCAAATAGAAGCAATTCCTTCTAAGTTAGTGCGAAGGAAACAACGAAGTACTAATAAGGCAACAATGATTCCAACTTCCGAGGTTAGCGGCAGTAATGGTATATCAGTGGTACTAGTGCGGTGTCAGCGGTACATGCGCGGTAAGGATAGCTGCAATGGTTAGCTAGCGAGAGCAAGGACAAAGTTACTTGAGCGAGATGAAAATGTTAATACTAACTGGCGGTGTGGTAGCAGTAGCAGCAACTTCGTATGAGCGAGAATGCAGGCGAGAGAGAAAACGACCCAGCGAGATCACTGGCCATGGTCCAGTTACAAGTAGCAAAGTCAAAAGTCGCGCGGTACTTCGGGCGGTAAAGTTACCAGCGGTTAAATCTAAGAGCGATGTTTGAATGGAGGAGAGTTCAAAAGCAAATGGATTGTGACTAGCAAGCATTTCAGATACTAAGTCCTAGTGAAGGGATGTAATGGGAAGTAAAAGTAACGGTATGTATGTTCAGTCCTTTTTAACATATGCGAGCGCGTATGAGATAGCTATGCGAGTCCAGTAGCGAGAAAAAAATAAACAGGGTACTTAATAAAGAGGCACACAGCGTGCAGCGGCCCCTTGAGATGTAAGGTAAATTCTGCCATAGATTTAGTAATGGTGGAAGCAAGGTAACTACACACCAATGGATTCTAGAAGGAATAGGACGGGACATGAGGGCATTGGCACAAGGATCTGGTAAGGGTTCACGGGAGAAGAATGGTTCCGCCTTAGCGGAGCGAAAAGGCTATTTTGTCGCTATAAGGAATTTCTTTGGTTGCCACCGCAGACGTTAATGAGACGCTTGTCGAAAATGGGGTTTTGACAGTCAGCGTGACTTTTCTCACTACACCGCTATTATGCAGCAGCTCGAGATTACGCTTACCACACATCACCCAGAGGATCCTTACAACATCAAAAAGGTATACGAAGCAGCAATCTTTCTTTTACCAAGTACCTCCACTGCTGTAATGGCGCTGGCTTCCCTTGATATCAAAACCATATGATAATCATAATAATCATAATTCAGAGTATGCATTGGGAAATGAGGATACAGCAATAACAACAAACACCTACCAAGCTCCATAAATATGGTCCCTGCAGAAAGCCACCATTCAGATGGAGGTAGAAAGCATTACTAGGTATGCAGCAAGATGCAAAAATGCAGTCCCCTCAGGGAGCCACTGATCATGGGGTAGAATGTGCAAAATCGCGGTCCCAACAGGGAGCCACACTCATGGCATAGAATGTGCAAAAACATGTCCCCTGAGGGAGCCATGCCCATCAGGTGAGATGGGCATGCAGTACTGTGCAAAAATGCGGTCCCCTGAGGGAGCCACCCTCATGGGGTGAGATGGACATGCAGTAATGTGCAGCAATGCAGTCCGCTCAGGGAGCCATACTCATGGGGTAGAATGTGCAAAATGCGGTCCCCTCAGGGAGCCATGCTTATGGGGTGAGATGTGCATGCAGCAATGTGCAAAAACGCGGTCCCCTGAGGGAGCCACACTCATTGGGTGAGATGGGCATGCAGTAGTGTGCAAAAATGTGGTCCCCTCAGGGAGCCACACTCATCAGATGATATGTGCAAAAATGCGGTCCCCTCAGGGAGCCACACTCATCAGGTGATATGTGCAAAAATGCGGTCCCCTCAGGGAGCCACCTTCATGGGGTGAGATAGGCCTGCAGTAGTGTGCAAAAAATGCAGTCCCCTGAGGGAGCCACACTCATCAGGTGATATGTGCAAAAATGCGGTCCCCTCAGGGAGCCATGCACATTGGGTGAGATAGGCCTGCAGTAGTGTGCAAAAATGCGGTCCCCTCAGGGAGCCAGACTCATTGGGTGATATATGCAAAAATGCGGTCCCCTCAGGGAGCCAGACTCATCAGGTGATATGTGCAAAAATGCGGTCCCTCAGGGAGCCACACTCATTGGGTGATATGTGCAAAAACGCGGTCCCCTCAGGGAGCCACACTCATTGGGTGATATGTGCAAAAACGCGGTCCCCTCAGGGAGCCACACTCATTGGGTGATATGTGCAAAAACGCGGTCCCCTCAGGGAGCCACACTCATTGGGTGATATGTGCAAAAACGCGGTTCCCTCAGGGAGCCATGCTCATTGGGTCATATGTGCAAAAACGCGGTCCCCTCAGGGAGCCACACTCATCTGATGATATGTGCAAAAATGCGGTCCCCTCAGGGAGCCACACTCATCGGGTGATATATGCAAAAATGCGGTCCCCTCAGGGAGCCACACTCATCTGATGATATGTGCAAAAATGCGGTCCCCTCAGGGAGCCAGACTCATTGGGTGATATGTGCAAAAATGCGGTCCCCTCAGGGAGCCACACTCATTGGGTGATATGTGCAAAAATGCGGTCCCCTGAGGGAGCCACACTCATGGGGTGATATGTGCAAAAACGCGGTCCCCTCAGGGAGCCACACTCATCGGGTGATATGTGCAAAAATGCGGTCCCCTCAGGGAGCCATGCTCATTGGGTCATATGTGCAAAAATGCGGTCCCCTCAGGGAGCCAGACTCATCAGGTGATATGTGCAAAAATGCGGTCCCCTCAGGGAGCCAGACTCATCAGGTGATATGTGCAAAAATGCGGTCCCCTCAGGGAGCCACACTCATTGGGTGATATGTGCAAAAACGCGGTCCCCTCAGGGAGCCACACTCATTGGGTGATATGTGCAAAAATGTGGTCCCCTGAGGGAGCCACCCTCATGGGGTGGGATGTTCAACAACACGGTAACCCTCTAACCCACATTCATCAGGTGAGATGAGCACGCAGCAATGTGCACACAGTAGTCCCCTGAGGGAGCCACCCTCATCAGGTGGAATGTGCAAAAACGCGGACCCCTCAGGGAGCCACTCAGAATGTGTCACAAACCAACCGACCAAACCAAACCAACCCAACCCTAATAAACCCTAAGACCACAATTCTAACCCTAATATAGGACTGGGCTTGATTTTGCATGATTTTTGCTATTGGATTGCTTGATTTTATTTTGTTTCGTTTGATCAAAACCTCGTCAGGACTGGGCTTGACTTTGCTTGATTTTGCTCTTGATTTTGTTTGATCTGAAGCGTAGCTTTAGGCGAAAACCTTGTTCGGACTTGGCTTGATTTTGCGTAATGTTTGCTATGTTTTTGCTATGGAATGCCTTGATTTTGCTTAATGTCATGGGTGGCTCTAGGCCAAAAACTTGTTTGGACTAGGCTTGATTTTGCGTGATTTTTGCTATTGAATGCGAGGCGTAGCTTTAGGCGAAAACCTCGTTCAGACTTGGGTTCATTTTGCGTGATGTTTGCTATCGGATTGCTTGATTTTGCTTGATTTATTGCTGTTGTATTGCTTGACTTGCTGTGGTAATGTATCGTAGTGTCTGGCTGACTTATAGTACCGAGAACCGAGACACCGAGACAATACGTTTATATCCTAAGCAACGAGAAAGCTAATGGGCTGGTGGTGGTTTTCAAACAGCTAAACCTGATGACTAACGACTCTAATGGGCGGGGGGCGGGGGCGGGGGGGATCCAACATATGATTGCCCTGCTTTGACTATGTTATCGTTATCGTTATCGTATCGTAGTCTATCGTATTGTTGTCGTATCGTATGTTATCGTAGTGTATCGCATTTCTTGTCCTTGTCTTGACTGTCGTATGGTATTGTAGTCTATTTTGTTTCTTATCTTTGTCTTGACTACCGTATCATATCCTATGATATCGCATTTCTTATCCTTGACTTGCTTATGGTGGTCTTGACTATCGTATTTTTGCAATAGCTTTAGGCGAAAACCTCGTCAGGACTGGGCTTCATTTTGCGTGATTTTTGCTATTTATTTGCTATTGGATCGTTGATTTTGCTTTATTTGTTTGATCTGAAGCGTAGCTTTAGGCGAAAACCTTGTTCGGACTTGGCTTGATTTTGCATGATTTTTGCTATTTTTTTGCTATTGAATGGCGTGATTTCGCTTAATCTTGGGCGTTGGTTTAGGCGAAAACCTCGTTCAGACTTGGTTTCATTTTGCATGATTTTTGCTATTGCGTTGCTTGATTTTGCTTGACTTGTTGTCGTAGTCTCTTGTCATTGTATTGCTTGACTTGCTGTGGTATCGTATCGTAGCGTATCGTATTCCTTATCCTTGTCTTGACTATCGTATGGTATCGTAGTCTGTCGCGTTTCTTATCCTCGTCTTGACTATGGTATTCCTGGTCAAAACCTCGTTCAGACTTTGCTTGACTTTGCTTGATTTTTGTTTAATATGAGGCGTAGCTTTAGGCGAAAACCTCGTTCAGACTGGGCTTGACTTTGCTTGATTTTTGCTATTTTTTTGCTAATGAATTGTATGGTATTCCTTGACTATTGTATAGTACCGAGAACCGAGACACCGAGACACCGAGACAATACGTTTTTATCCTAAGCAACGAGAAAGCTAACTAAGCCTCTAACAGGCGGGGGGGTGGTTTTCTAACAGCTAAACCTAATGACTAACGACTTTAACGGGGGGCGGGTGGGGGGATCTAACGTATGGCAAGTCCTGTTATTGTTATCCTTGACTATCGTATTGTTATCGTATGTGATCGTATGGTATTGTATTGCTATTGTATTGTATGTTATGTTATCATATAGTGTTGTCTTGTATAGTTATCGTAGTCTATGGTATGGCGTTTCTTATGCTCGTCTTTTGCTATTGGAGTCTTGACTATTGTATCGCTTATCCTTATCGTTGTCTGGGGTGATGCGTAGGCTGAGGCGAAAACCTTGTTCAGACTTTGCTTGATTTTGCTTGATTTGAGGTGTAGCTTTAGGCGAAAACGTTGTCAGGACTGGTCTTGACTTTGCTTGATTTTTGTTTGATCTGAAGCGTAGCTTTAGGCGAAAACCTCGTCAGGACTGGGCTTGACTTTGCTTGATTTTTGTCTGATCTGAAGCGTAGCTTTGGCGAAAACCTCGTCAGGACTGGGCTTGATTTTGCATGATTTTTGCTATTGGATTGCTTGATTTTATTTTGTTTCGTTTGATCAAAACCTCGTCAGGACTGGGCTTGACTTTGCTTGATTTTGCTCTTGATTTTGTTTGATCTGAAGCGTAGCTTTAGGCGAAAACCTTGTTCGGACTTGGCTTGATTTTGCGTAATGTTTGCTATGTTTTTGCTATGGAATGCCTTGATTTTGCTTAATGTCATGGGTGGCTCTAGGCAAAAAACTCGTTTGGACTAGGCTTGATTTTGCGTGATTTTTGCTATTGAATGCATTAGCCTACTTTTTCTCTTCATTCCTGCTCAATGATATGGTATTGGTCTCACTGCAATGTTTGTGTCCACGTACTCACGACCGCATCTACTTACATTCCTGCAATTCACTATCGTCCATGCATCAATAATCACATATTTTCTGCCTCACAAACTGTATCCCAAGTCCCCATCATTGCTCCAATATATATCTATATCCAAAGATTTTCGTTTGCCGAGGCTTCTCAATCCCTCACCATCATTGGCAACAGAAATCGACTCGCACATCTCATGCACATCAATAACAGACAAATCTATCGAACAACAATGCCCCTTGATAGAGATATGTATGTATGATAAAGTGTCCAACGCTACGAAGACTTTAAAAAAAGGCCGCCACCAGTTAGGTTTGACGATGGACCGGGAAGCACCGGCTGTAGTACCTCAGATCGACACGGTCTTGGTAGGTTCCCAACTGCCCAGACCGAATCCTCTAGGTCCCAATGCCGCGTCAACAACATGCATCATCGCGAGGACGTTCTCATCCTCCCACTTCTTACCCACAAGCTGAACACCAACGGGTATGCCCTCCATCGCTTTGGGATCGTAAACAGGATTCTTGCCCAGTACATATGGGTCTCGAACATTTTCGATCGGCCTGAGGCGCCTACTACAAAATCTGTTGACAGGTTGTCGGTATCTGGATTGACGCGCGTCACTGGTATGGTGCCGACAGGAGAGTCGATAACGTTGTACGTAATGGTAGCGGCTGTGAGCACGGACAAGTATGTCGCACCCCTGGAGATTATGAGCTTCACAACCGAGAAGGAAGGTGCGGAAACTTACCCGTGAGGTATTACTGGAAGGACTGCACAAGTGCGATGATTCATCGAAACCGTATTTGTCCCATACCTGGGGGGTATTAACAAAGGAAAGTCCCTGAATGTCAATACACTTATCTGTTCATACCACGCAGCGGCAACCTTATTCCGTTGGTCAGTGAAATCCGTGAATTCCAAAACAGACTTCTCCCGTGCCAACGAGAAGAAACGCGGGAAGAGGGAGTGCAAGAACATCTTGGCGATCCAACAAGCCAGCTTACGAACGAAGGACGGTAATCTGGGACCCAAGTGACCAAGAATAAACTGTCCTCCTGCAAGTCGGGTTTTGTGAGATATAGCCGGCATATCTTTACTTTAAACTTGCCATAGGGTCTGAATCAAGATGTGACAGCATCTTCTTATAACCGTCGGATGATGCGAGTCCCAGGAACACCTCCATCGCACTTGCGTCTTGATAAATTGTCAGGACGGAGAATGAGGAGAGGTATAGAAAGCGTACTCAAAGGAGATGTAAACTCAATACATTGATGTCCCTGCTTCCTGAGTGCTGAGACTGTCTCCAGTACTGCTCGTTTGCATGCAGGTGACGATTCCATCATGCCATCTATAAGGAACCTATAAGCAGCAAATCACGACGTTCCATATATATCATAGTAACAAGTCGTGCAAAGCGGCGAACAAATCGCGCAACTAGACCCAGCACCGTAACTTCCGGTAGGACAAGTCGTACGATTTGACGTAGTTTGCGGAATGGCATCGCACATTGTGCGGTCGTTCCCGTCCTGAGTAAAGCCGGACGCGCAAGTAATGCAGTCCCCGGTGCCATCAGCACACTGTTGACAACCCAACTGACAAACTGAAATCAAAGATGAGATTGGTGAGACAGAAAAATAATGTATCGTAACTGACTTACGCAGTTCCCGTTTGTAGCTAAAAAGAAACCGGCCGCACATGCAGCACATTGAGTTCCGTTTGACGCCAAGGTCCAACCACTAAGACAGGTACACTGTCCGTTAGCGCCACATTCGCCATTGATACAATTGCAACTCGATGGCAGGTTTGACACTACTGGCACCAAGCAACGTCCCGTGCCCGAGATTCCATCATCGCATGAAGTACACCCTGACGGACAGGCCTGACACTCCGGTCCGAAGAAACCAGACGAGCACGCCTCGCAAGATGAACCGGTGAATCCGCTTGGACATTGACACGTCCCAGAAGAGGAGCAAATGCCATCTCCGGAACAAACCGGCGAACAGGATGACGATTGCAGGTTGAGCAACGACAGGGACCCTGAGGCGCTCGCAGGGAGCTGGCTGACATCAGGAATAGAGTTCCACAAAATGACACGTCTGTTCCTGACAGGTAATAGCCAAAGCGAAGCTTGGAAGGGAGCTCGACAGCGTGGTACGGCATGGAAACATTCTGGTGAGACGAGTCCTTTTTGGCCAAAGATAGTTTTGCAGAACAATTCACAGTCCTGAACAGACCTAGAAAATAGTCAAGAATGAGCCAAGTGATGCAGGTAGCGACTAACCGCGCTAATGACCCATGAGAAGATCGAATTACTTCGAATCCAGGCCGGACGGCTGTAAGACAAAGCCAGTTATCGTCTGAGTTGGAAGAATCGAGAACATCACCTTCCTTGTGTACCAATAAAACTAACACGTTCAGCCGTTGGCTTCAAAGAGTACACACCGCAATACGATGCTGGGATGCGCAAGCTTCCTCCGATATCAGAACCGATGCCCAAGGCGGATCCGTCCATGGCAAGCAAAGCTCCCTCTAGTGCCAGACGTTGTTATTTACTAAGATATTCACAAGCATATGACGAACCTCCACCAGAGCTGCCTCCGCATGTATACTTGTTGTTCCATGGGTTTGTCGTGCGACCCCAGAGAGGATTAGAGCATTCGAACGCGAGCATTGTCTGCGGTACATTGGTCTTCACGAAGATGATGGCACCAGCAGCTCTGAGTTGAGCAACGACCTACAAGTAATGATAGAGAGAATGGGTGAATGTGATAATAAGGACATGCGCAAGCGTCTTTTTTGCCTGGGTTGTTGGCCCATGCTGTGAACCCAATGGTCGCGTCGTATCCCTCGATCTGGTCTACAGCAAAGTTCAAAAACGTATCGGTCGCACATGGAGCGATGTACAATTATCTTTGATGCTGAATGGAACACCATGAAAAGGTCCCCGCAGTGTCTTTGTGCTCGCAAACTCTGCATCAAGCTCCTTTGCTTGCTTTCGGGCGTCCTCATATAGGACTGTGAAAGGTGTTAGGATGGAAATACCAGAAGAGAATTGGCGAATCTACTCCCCTTCTGTAAGACAGTTTACCTTGGCCTGAGCTATAGCAGAACGCGCAATGTATGCCTCAAGGACTTCGGAAGACGTCCATTCTCCTTTAGCTATCCTTTGCACAATTTCACTAGCTACAGAGGTCACATCACAGCACCCGCGGCTTGTGCAGTGCCATACATCGATGTCGACATGTGCGTCGCTGACGGATTGAGCTTCGATAGCAGGAACCGAGCTTGACTGCCACCGTGGTCACAGACGATATAACGTGGTATAGGGAAACGGTCGACCAGTAAGTCCTGTGTGTACAGCCGTCAAAGTGAGTCAGAAGCGCAAAGTTGAATTGTCGCACCTGAGCATTTGTAACAGGGTTTTCCAACAGCTCTTTGAAGTTCTCATACCCATCCTGATCTTGGTAACCTGCCTTCCTCCATTGGGCCACCGTTTCACCGTGGAAAATAAGAGTATGGAAGGTGTCGAGGAGGAGAATGGCAAGACAGGCTGGGGCTCGACATCGAATGTGTACGACATCAGAGTGGGTTGAATCATAATCAACGAGTTGTTTACATCTTCTTCGTTGAGAATATGTCTGTCAAATGACCTTTAAGCATCCAAATATAATACACAGCAGAGGTACAGACCTGTAATCTGCAAACTTCTGGCAGAGACGGATGAGCATGCGGTCGAGCCAGCGTAAAACATCTGGTGAGTCGTCTATTTCAGCCTTGAACACAGCTATCCTTGCCATAAGTACGGCAGCGGCTTCTTGGTCGAAGGACGAAGCAATGCTAGGAGAGTTCGCTTCTGCAAAATTCCGAGCGATTGTGGTGACACGCAAACGCATTTGCCCCGACGAGTGCTGATGATGGGTAACGAATTGAATGAGACCCCTTGATCCGGGGGACAATGGCTGGCCCGCAGCAGTAACGACCTCGAAGTAAATGGCAGCAGATATCCTAGGTGTGATGGAGTTGATTCGCCAGGCTGATGTTTGACCCATACCGATTTCCGTCTCGCCAACGCAGGCAGATTTCTTCCCAATGGAGATTGCATGTCCGATAAGGCCAGAAACCTTCAGTTCTTTAGCTGTCTAAATAAATTCAAGTCAAAAAGTTGTGTAGAGTATGCGAGGCGACTTGCCTGTACGTCGAACGTCGCATTAAAACCCATCTGCAAGATGTCCTGGTCGTCCTTATTGAACACGCGCAGGAAGCTTTGCTTGAAAATTGACGTGGCAAACGAATCAAATAGGACGATGACGCCGTTCGTCGAGTTGGGTAACGACTTCATCTCCAGCAAGCCCACTTGATCCATGCAGCCAGCAAATAGATCGACAGCGTGACCATTATTGGATGCTCTCTTCGCCGGACCTTCATAGAACTAAAACAGAGAGAACTATGATGCTATCGAACATTGTTTCACTAATCTAGGACAAACCTTTAATGCACATTTGTAGTGCTTGACGCTGTCCCGTTCGATGTCGTGATGAGAGCGGATAGGTTCCTTGAGTTCGCTACTGACAACCATGCCTGGACCCTCCGTTGCAGGTCCGCCCGCGAAAACCATGATACGTGAGCCCGTGTCAAGGAAAGTCGTCTGAGAGATATGTTGTCACGCGTAACTCTTCTCACCACAATTGCTATACACACCTCCAGGGGTCCAATGGCTAGATAAGTCGACCGCTCGACCAGCCTTGATATGTAGGTGTTTGCTTGATCCAACTAATCAGTTCGTCCCGCCGCACCTTCATACCTTGATCTGCCGACTGAACTTTTGTCTTCTTCCCATCTACGAATTCCCACTTTTGCTCTTTAACAGTCACCAAACCTTCCTTGAGCTCATCACCGCCCAAAATACAGCAAAAGGAACTTCATCCTTTTCACCAGCCATGAACTGCGCAGTGAGCTTCAGTTTCCTCTTTGCGAGGAAGTCAGTCTGAAAAAAAAAAAAAAAAAAAAAAGAGTTAATACATGAATTGGAAAACGACAATTTGACTAACCTTTATGCCTGCTTCCCTGAGTTCCTGCACGAGTGCAATCCGCTCTTCCAACAAGCCATCACCAGCAGCCAACACGTATACCATGGTCTCTTTACTCCGCATCCTCTTCTCGACCCACTTTGGCCACACAATTGCAAAGATACGGTCAAGACCAATACTGACCCCAATACACGGGAGCCCTGGTGCCTTCTTCCCTTCAGCAGCGGCAGCGGCAGTGAACATACCAACCAGGTTATCGTACCGGCCACCAGCAGCAATGGACCCGACACCAACCTGCGATTCATCCACTCCATCCTCTTCGTTATCATCAGCTTTGGCTTTTTTCGAGGGTTTCGGTTTTGGGGGGGCTGGGGCTGGGGACTCTGTTGCATTTGCGGAAAGAGCTGGTGGTGCTGATGCTTCGACGATCGCTTCATAGGTGATGCCTGTATAATAGTCTAGACCACGGGCGAGAGACATATCGAACGAGATCTATGCATACATTAATATATATCATGTTCTAATTCACGGAAAGCGAGCTTACTTTGTCGAGCACTTTATATGCTCATAGGAGAGTAAAGAGAATATCCATGTCTGAAATGCCCTGCTTCGCGCTCGGGTTTGCCATGAGAGTGGCATCCGCTTTCAAAAGATCGAGTAGCGATGGACCACCTGTATAACAAATGAGATGAGATACTTGGCTTTGCATAAAATCAAGGCTGCCTACCTTTGTGCTTGACATACTCTCCAATCTTATCAGCGACATCTGGAGAAAGGCCTTTCTCTTCCGTCATTTCTTTCTTTACTTCTAGCCAGGGAAGCTGCACGCAATTAGAACCAGCATCGAAAATGCATCTCTATCGACCAACCTTGTCCAACTTGTCTACAGCAGAGGATATTGATCGAATCTTGTCCTGTGGACCGCAAGAACGACCTCAAGCTGAAAAAAAAAAAAAAAAAAAGAACGAAACCTCAACTGAAAAAGATTAGATATATATGCGCGTCAGGAAACGCGCATGCAGACCATGATTCAACATTTCTCCCAAAGGACCAGCCATTCCCGTTCTCCATGCCTGCTTGCTGCACTTGGATAAGCATGGATATAGACCGGTGGTAAGGTATCTACTCACCCGTCCACTGCGTCTAGACTTTGGTACATGAACAACCCAATCGCCCATCTAAGTTTCGAGGGTCAGCGTGACACAAGCTTGACACAAACAATAGAATGCGCGCACGTGAAGTAGATCCACTGAGGAGGCCCGACTGCTCCATCTTTCTCCGTCAAATAAAGTGGGTCGTAATATAGTAGCGTGATGACATTAAAAGCGACAATACACAGGCCAAGCAAGGTTATCTGAACAAGTTTGACTGACGCCAAGAACTAAGTGGTAATAACATACGGTATTTGGGGCGATGGTGAGTGGAAAGAGCTTGATGAACCAATTCCAATATAGCGTAAGGAGATAACGCGAAACCAAAGATCTTATTTTCAAAGTTCAGTATGACAGCAAAAGAACACTCAATGGAACAGTACCCACTCATCTACACCTTTATAGGAATACTTTTTGAGGTTTTTGAGTGCTGGCAGTGAGAGGTAACCCATAGAAAAAATCCCACTCTGCCACATAAAAGTATGTATTATGGTGTGTGCAGCAATAGTGCAACAAGGACTACATGCGCTAGTGACGAGTACGACGTGTGCGAGTAGTAGCCATCGTATGGACCGGGCGCTGCTTGTAATTCTCGTTTGCTAAACACAAAGTTAACGCGTGAAACGAGGAAGCAGTCTATAGCCTGAATGTTGTGTTTGCGAAACGCGTCGATTATGTACCGTAGATAAGACCAGGTATGTAAGGTGCAAAGTAGCTTTGCGTATATTTACATCTGTTTTAGCAGATTTCAGAATGTCCAGTTTTCACTGGGGTTCATGCACATGACTGAAGCGCATCTTGAAACCTATGAATGAAAGGGTAAGTCACAATAGGCTGCTGAGTGATACAAGGCAAGCAAATGGATACTAACAAATGAATTGACGTGATGGAATCACTGTGACTGCAGGATCACAGATAAGCGAGGGAAAGGAAATATCCATCCCCAGAGTCGCTGCCACCAAAAGAGACGGCATATCCGTAGTGGAAGACAAATGGTGCAAGGGCCCTGGTAAGTCAGAATGCCAGCAGTGGCCTCGGTATGCACACCAAATTTAACATGGCCTCCACCCCACCCCACAATGTGCGTAATGGTAGCGGTAAATATGGGGGAAGGGGTGGGGATGGAACTCATGTGCAGGGTGTATTGATAAACAACGATGGTGTCGCCAACACCAAGTTGCTCAGACGGAGAACTCGGTCCACAGTAGCCGTTGAACACCCACGTGTCTGAGTCAGAGTCAGCGCTGAAGGAGGGGTTGATAACGAGTGAAGCGGCTACCGATGTGACAAATGGCATATTATAGGCCAGGAGGAATGATACTGGGGTTCACAGTACTATATGATAGTCCAGAAGATTGCCGTCTGGTCCGTTTTGTCCAAAGACGCACTGGGATTTACCCTGGAGGAAACAACGTTCAAGCAGTTTAAGAGACCGGACTTGAAGCTCCTTGCATGGTCAGCTAATCATCGGCTTAATGCTGAACTGTATGCTACGCTGCTCGGACACTTAGCAAACGTTCGGTGAGCATGGCGTCGTTACTGTACCATTATCCAAACTGATTATCCGCCAGCTTTGTGAGTGTCACGGATCGTTTTCTTTGCGAGCTCGAGCCTGTAACGAAGGGTCAAGTGGCGAAAGACCTCGATACGAAGTACAAGCATCTAGTGAAAGGGCTCTGTCACGTTCAACTGAGAGTGAGATCCTGTCCTCTGTATTTTTGTGTTCATGTATCAGCTAGGTATGGCCGCCAGAGGCATTTGAGGAGGGAGCCGAGTTTCTGGAATTATCAGCCAAGTCTTTCGCAAATGCGCATGGTCTTCGGTTCAAGATCGCTTTTGCCGATACGTTGACTCGTCTCTTGCACCCCATTGGAAAGGTATTTCCTATTTGCTGGCTGGTACTGGTACACGCTAATATGACCTCAAGACGGCGCAGGCCGAGGTCAATCACCCACAATGAGAAAAGGCGATCGAAAGGATCTATTCGTAATAGTCTATCTATGAAATGGAATGAACCTTCACATCTCGCGAGGGTCGTCTTAGAAACATGAGATTGTATATCCTCGAGGTGCGCACATATCAGCCTAGAATCTGAACAGATCAACCAAAACTGTCAGAATCCACGAACGACACCTGAAGGCGCCAGAGTGAGCGGAAAGGAGTGGAGGTACAGGCGAGAGCAGACACACGGCTTGCTAAGTATACAAGTCCCTCTCGTGAACCGTCCATCGTTGTAGGCGTTCGATGACAGCATCATACATGCCATCCACAGATCCTACATGTCATACTAGGACGACTACGGGGGCGCGGACGAAAGACCGTACACCATAGAATATGTGGACTCGAATTGATTCAAAGGAAAGCGGAGCAAACACGTAGAAGAAATGGAACTTGCGCGCATGCGTGCTAAGCTTGGTACAGTTTTCCATTCTTCCTGTCGACAACTAATAATTAGTCCATGTTAGTTCTTACGCGTCCTCAACGAGACATTTTTGATCAAGTACAGCAGTTTGTATTGCAAAACCCCAGGAAACCCTCACAGCACCGTACTGCGGCCCTGACAATGCCTGATACGTTTCCCGCTCGGGAACGGAAGTTCATCAGCACCCTGGCGGAGGAGTTGCATCTGTCGGTTACATGGAATGAGTACGATGAAGAGGATCAAAATCTTGTCACATGGCGGCTCCCAGGATTTTTGGACGAACCCTTGGCAGAAACTGATCCAGAGCAGGCTAACGGAGACAGTAATAGTGAGAGCGAGTAGGAAGATGTGATGTGGAGGAAGATGATGAAGAAGGTAGGGCTGCAGTAGATCGAGTGTCAAAGAAATTCGACAAGGCCCCTGTGGTGGATGATGATGATGAAGAAGGTGGGGGTTTTGACGCACGACATGAACAATCCATCAACGACAAAATGTCCGAATGGAAGAGAGGATATTACAAGGTGCGTCCCCACCTTGTATACCGTTCGTCAGACCAACCGGTTGCACGACAGGAGAAACTTGGAATCTCCTATGATGACCCTAAAGAGATGGACGACTTGATATACCGCTACGCAGAGGGTCTACAATGGGTTATGCATCACTATTACAGTGGGATCGCCTCCTGGGGCTGGTTTTACAATTACCATCACGCCTCGCGGATATCTGGTACTTTTTACATTCCCTGTCCTCATTGTGCTATGTTCACATTTTCTTCAAGATTTACGCGACCTTGGTGACAAGTCGTTCATGTTCGAGCTGTGTAAACCTTTCCGTCCTTTCGAACAACTGATGGGCGTCCTCCCGTCTGCAAGCATGGAACATGTTCCGATAGCATATCAAGTATGTTCAGTGGCCTGTGTCATGCATTAGACTAATCAACCATAGGACCTAATGTACGATCCAAATTCACCGATATTGGACTTTTACCCTCTTGAATTTGAGCAAGACTTGAATGGAAAGAAGCAAGAATGGGAAGCAATCGTTAAGATTCCCTTTATTGATGAGCAGCGGCTGTTACGAGCAATGAAATGTGAGTAGCAAATTCCGCTTTTTGGTTGTAGTTCGTCATCGTCCCATGTGTGCAGCTCGAGAACATAGGTTGACCCCAGAGGAACGCCGCCGCAATGGGTTTGGAACCAGTACCAAATTTATCTTCAGTCCTGGAGAGTCCACAGTCTATCCTTCATCGTTACCGGATTTCTTCCCTCCTATATATCGTTGCACATGTAAGATGGAATCCTTCGACCTTCCAACTCTTGATGGACTCCATCTCGTCCCTGGACTATGCGAAGGTGTATGCCTCGGTGCAAAAGCTCCCGCTGGATTCCCTTTGTGGGTACATTACCCCACACAGCACAACTAGGCTTTCACGGTGTCAATGTACACGGTTCGTTCCGAAAGCCGCAACAAGTCAATGGCAGTTCACATACAAAATGCTCACGAAAACCGCAAGGTAGAGGATATCGCCCAGGAAATGGTTGGCAAACGCACTTTCATCGGTTGGCCTTTCTTGCAAGAAGGGCTGGTCACGGCCGTGTCCGATTCATTGTTCAAGTACGAGAAGTTGGTACTCGTGCCTGGTACTCTGGCGAAGGTTGTTTCCAATCCGCATTCCCACCAGAGCTTGAGCCATTGGAAGGGAAAAGCTGAACGGATTGAGACGCTATATTCGAAGAGATGTGGAGTGATTACTGGTGCACATCCGTCCGCTAAAAGGTGCGTGCTGGTACTTTATGGACGTCCGCTCTTTACACATTCGTGCAGGTTTGAAACGCTTAGAATCAGGCGCATTGGTTAAAGACTACGAAGGACCCGAAAAAGAACTCGAACAAGCCGTCCAGATGGTCATTTCAGAAGTTGCATCCCAAGATCCCAGGTTCATCGAGAAGGATGCTCCACCTCTGTCGGAGGAATTTCCTGACGGAACGAACATTTTCTTCCTTGGCGAACACGCGTATGGTGTGGCTGCCCAGGTGTCTTCAACTGCTGACAGCGCTTTGTCTGTTGTTCTGGCAGTATGTCACAATGCCCTACCACAATTTATCTTTCTAAATGATCTCGTAGTTCTTCCTTTCAGATAAAACGGAGAATAACAAGTTCAAGATTATTGTTGATATCGTATTTCACAGCACTACTTGCCATCGTTCAAAGCAGCTTCCACAATCGGAATGTCACCCAGAGCGCTCTCCAAAATCACGTCAAGCTTCATGGTTCCCTCCGATCATCAAAAGAACAATCTCGGACTGAGCATCAAGTTCGAGGCCAAGGGCTTGAAAGTTATTGACTACTCACGGAAGGCTGGTCGTTATTGGGAGTTTAGCGAGAAGGCAGTTGACCTCATTCGTGAATATAAGGTTGGTCCTGTCTGGACCAAAGGGGCGACAAGCTGTTGGATTTGCCCGACAATTCCTTGATCTCATCTCTAGGATGATAGATATGGCTTGCGCTACGGACATCTTTGACTTTCACGCTGATGCTGGGGTCAAGGAAGTAAAGTCGTGGTTCAAATCGAAGGGGGTCCGAGATCTTGAGCCAGTTTCCCTATTCTCGGACAGCCTAGCGAAGGTATGGAATCGTCGTTTATCCCGAGTCACGTTTCATTCAAAACTGTCTTGAGAGCACTGTCAAAGAAATTGAACAGGCTGCCGATGACATCAATAAGAACAGGTCCAAAGCTGGAATCAAGAAAGCCATTGTGAAGAATATCCCTCGTCACGCAGTTCTAAAACCATCGCACGCTATCTATCAACTCCAGAACCAGCGCTTTGCCTTGGGAGACAGGGTAACTATGGTTCAAGATTCAGGTGGAGTTCCGTTGTCTGCAAAGGGTGTTGTCGTTGGGTTGAATACAAAGTCGATGGATGTCGTGTGGGATGTGCCATTTATGTCTGGTACAACGCTTGGGGACAAGTAGGTGGAACGCTATGGTGTACGGTCTTTCGTCCGCGCCTCTGTAGTCGTCCTAGTATGACATAGCTTCTCATGAAACCACTAGGGAAGCCCTCAGGGTCAATTGTAAGACCTGTTGTCATCTTGATAGACGCGGTGGACCGTGTTGCATGAGAAGGTAGAGAACTGACTGACAAGAAGTGATTACTGTACATGTGACCAGACCAAAACGATAATCAAATAGTATTATTCACGAGCATCAGCATCTAGTAAAGATGAGGCCCTGGAAGAATTTTTAGCCCAAAGTGTGATTGCATCTGTAGACCAGATGCCTTCATGATCATCTAACTTAGTCTTGGGTCGTTTCGAGAGATGTAAGAGTGCTTGGCGAGTGAGAGAACCTCCGAGTCCATTTGTGCGGGGCGACAGTGTGCGTTTGAGATTCCCTAGTAAATGTGCATTGTTACAGAACTGGGTTGTTGGGAGAGTTCAGTGCGTACGTGTTTTGGATCTCGTGGTACGTGTGGGTATTGGACCTGAGTCGGCCTGTTCCCTCTTTCTCTTACCAACCCTTTCTGCCTTGTCCCTCTGCCTCCAAGCCTCAGCAGCACTCCTGGCGCCCTGAAAAAGATTCCAAGTATCACACAACAGCATAAGTCGCTGTTGAAATTCTCGAGACTCGTCCGTCGGTTGTGGGTAGCGTTCCAGAACAAGCCGACCAATTTGATCTCGGTCGCACTTTGGCCCTGCGTTTATGACAACAAACGGAGGCGTGATATGAGATAGAAGGGGCGGAAGATCAGAGTAAGGATATGGATAAGTTATTGCTGATTGCTCTTGCTCTTGCCTCGTAAGCGTTGTTGCGGGGTAGTTGGCCACCATGGTACATTGCCTCAACCTTCGGAATTTCCACTGCATGAAAGTGAGTATTTCAGTGGTTGGCAATACTATGAGAAACCTACCTTTTGTTGAAAAGATAGAGGGGCCTCACCAGATGACACCAAAACGACGCAGCTCTTCCCGCGTACTCGTGCGAACCTCCATGAGTAGCCTCCACGGAGGTCTCTATTGAGGTTATAGCAGCAAGACCAATCGCGGATCCAAATTGAAGCGCGCCGTTAAACATAGCACCAACTGTGCTGGACATGGATGAAGGTGCAGCTTGGAAAATAGCGATACTATGAAGCAAGTAAACCGTGCTCGGAAGACTGCTATTATTTGAAACTTACTTCGTATGTGAGAAAGCAACCATGACTCCGGCGCTGCCAAGTACAAATGCTGGGAATACAAATGGCCAATAGTTTTCGGGCTTTCCCCCACCGAGCGCCAGCAGTAAGGTGGCGACCATGCACAATGATAGACCAGTAAGGATAATCCACTTCGGACTGTAGATACGAGAGAATGATCCAGTGCAGCTCGCAGCAAAGGCTACGATACCGAGTGGCAACCTAGAGAACAAAGAATCTTGATGGTTGGCGATATGAAGTGACAGCGAATACCTTACATGTGAACGGCTGTCGACATCACTGACCAATGAAACACGGTTTGCCACATGATACTAAAAATAAATAAACATAACCCCACTCCACCAAAAGGATGGCAAAAGTGCAGTGGCCAACAGAACAGAGAAGTTGTTGTAGAACCATGTCCGTGGTGGTCTGGTACAAGATCAGCCGGTGATTGATGCTAAGATTTCCGTTGACATACATGGCAGCTCGGTCCGCAGGCAAAAGTGTTTCCCAGTAGAAAAACCCAGCTATCATTATAATTGAAATGATCAGGAGAATCAATACAACCGGGGATTTCCAACCATCAGTGGAACCGGATGTCACGGCGAAAATCAACAAGATGAAGGAAACTATCAAAGTTCGTAAGCGACACAAAGAAAAGTATGCTGAAAGATTTATACCAGTCAAGACGCCTACGCCGACCAAATCAAGGGACTTCCATTTTGCCCCTTTAGGCTTACGACTGCCTGCAGTCTCTCCGATTTGTGACGGTATCATGAAAATACAAATCAGCCGCGCATGCCACAAACCAGAAGACCCAATGGTAAGACACCCGTTGAACGAACATTGCACCGACCACAAGACCGCCCACTATGTAAAGGAACTATGAGGGTTGTCTTACGATATGCGGGATGCTCACTGTTGGCCACCGCACCACAGCCTGCAAAGAACCCTACTGCCCGAGCCTGTTCGAGTGGATCTGGAAATACCTTGACCAATAGTTTCAGAGCAGAGGGAATCGTCATCGCAGAAGCTAAGAAGTAACCTTCATCAGTCAGAACCAACACACCAGCGAGAATGATCACCTATTCCAGTGATTGCTCTCAGAACAAGGATAGGAACTGTGGTGTAAACGAATCCTGCGCACAACGAGAGGATACCAAGAGTGGACACTCCTCCAATGAATACAGTTTCTATGAACCATTAGATTAGCATGTACGTCAGGTATGCTAGGCAGCACAGTACTAACTTGGGTTGTATACGTCACTGAGACGGCCACTCTAAAACTATGCATTGAAGTGCAAATCAGGACTTTACGGGATGGACACGCACGATAAGTAGGAATGATGAAAAAGTTAATCGGAACCCACTAAACACCCAAGTGGATTGAATTTCAGTCATACCCATGGATGCCTCAAGTGCAGGAATCGCAGATAAGAGAGCCGACATACTCAAGGTATCTATAAATTGAGTAAGACAGAACATGACTAACAAAATGAGTTTGCGGGCAAGAGAAAGCCTTTGGGGTTCATGAATATTCGTGGAGAGGGGCAGAAGTGATGACATTGTCCTGAAAAATGCAGACAACATTGAAACGTTGCAGACTATGTCGCAGTATTATAGTGAGATAGGTCAGGGACGTACTAGCTCGCGAATGGCAATCGAGCCAGACCCTGAGACATGCTGCGAAGCTCTCAACCATCGGAGGCGAATGGCTGGATGCTTATTTACTACTCGAGCCAGAATTCTGCGGGCTGAGGGCTTGAAGTACGGCGCGAAGCTCAGAACGTGGGCCTCGCGATTGTCAAAAGAAGCAGAATTCTTCTGGAAAGATTCCAGAGTCTGAACCCTGCTTACGGGAGCCTTCCAGAGGCCTATATATAAATATATGATTCAATGAAATCATCGAACGCTTGTATGATGGCCTGGTACCGTGACGAGCTGCAAAAGGTTTGTGTAATACGAACGTTTGAAAACGATTTATGAGAGGCATACCAGAGTTCAACTTGATCATTCGATGGGTCCGAGGCAGGTTGTACCATTACGATGCCTGCGTACTTGTATTCTTGAGCCGTGGCTTCGCCTTCAGCTCGGACAGGATATGTGATTCTAGCCGAAACCCGAGAGGAACTTTGGATCAAGTCGTGGAGTCTGACTACGTGACAAAATTGACAAACAGCCGAATACTTGGTGAGAATAAACACGTATATTGCAGGTCCTCCTCAGTAAAAAGCGGCAAGAAAGGAATCACGGCGCGAATTAAGGCCTGATATATGTCCATCGCGGCCACTGCTGACAATTCTATATGGAGAAACCTTGTCGTAAAGGTCTGGTGGGCAATCTGTCCAGTACAAGATGAAAAAATAGAGCAGAAAGCGATACATCTACACACCTCGAAGAGCAAAACGATCTGGTGTTAGGGGTCAAAAGTAGTTATTGAGTCTTGCTTCTGTCAAGCCAATCGAGAATTCTAACACTTACATTACGTAGAGCGTCAGGATAGTACGCTTTCTCAGAACCCAACCAGTTCTTCAGCTTATTGGCAGTGTTTATATACTCGTTGACGTCTTTTGATGCGAGCCTGGTTGCAAAGACCGGCAAAATCTTCGCGTTGTCGGCGACGGCAGTCTGTGGACGAGAACTCATGAAGTCCTTGGATGCTGATGAAGCCGCAGAAAGCTGTTGGACTACACGGAATTGACTATCTGTAAAATATTTAAAGGCTTAGACGGCCCATCAACCTTGCGGTCGTTATAGTTGTCATATCAAGTTGTGGCTCGCGGGTACAACTTGTACAGCTGCAACAAAGGCAAACAGTCTCATTGTCGGCATACTTTCTACTTTATGTAATTACGTATACTGAACATATATTCTATGTATCGTTTTCCTTGTTCACGCTGCGTCGTCAACAATCATAGCCACTCCACAGTCTAAAAAATGAAATCAACCTTAACTCGGATGAGACAAAATGACAGGACTTACAGCAGGGGGCTTCGAAGATATATCATAAGTGACACGATTGATCCCACTTACTTCGTTAGACGATGTCCGACGCAAGACTTCGGGAGGGAACGCATACCTTGAAAATCAAGTTAGCATCGAACAGGACTAAAAAGTAAGACAAAACATACCAATCGGCAGTCATGAAGTCTTCCGACGTCACCGCCCTCAGAGCAATTACCTGTGTGATATGTTTAAGGCAGTAAAAGAGTGTGTGCCGTCCTCCAAACCTGCTCGTATGTGCGCTTGTCACCCATCACGCCTACAGCTTTCACCGGAAGCAAGATGGCCATGGCCTGGCTAATTTGATTGTAGAGGTTCGCCTTGCGGATCTCCTCGATATAAATATGATCCGCTTGTTGCAGGATCTTCACTTGTTCGCGTGTGACGGGACCCAAGATTCGAATGGCCAGACCAGGACCTGGGAAAGGATGACGTTGACCCAGAGGTGCTGGTATCGACAGAAGTCTCCCAAGTGCACGGACTTCATCTACGTAGAACGGTCAGTGTAATCAATCATATGGGATTCCACCATTCGAACCTTTGAAGAGCTCGCGTAGGGGTTCAATTAACTTCAACTTCATGTCCTTGAGAAGCCCACCGACATTGTGATGTGTCTTTATGGTTGCACTAGGGCCCTTAAAGCTGATGCTCTCGATGACATCTGGGTATAGCGTTCCTTGCAACAGCCATTCAATCTTCCCCTTTGCCTCCGCTCCATTATCTTCCTTCTCGGGAGCTTCCTCGATCTTCGACGCTTCTGTCTCGAAAAAAACGTTGATGAACGTGTTCCCAATAATCTTACGTTTTTGCTCCGGATCTTCGACACCATGAAGTTGGGAGAGGAAGAGCTCAGAGGCATCCACCACGGTCAGGTTGACGCCAAGATCTTTATTCAGCATGTCGTTGACTTGTTGTGCTTCGTTCAGACGAAGCACGCCGTTGTCCACCATGATTGCATGGAATCTGGTATGCGAGTAAGATACAAGTCACGAAAAGAACGTAGGGGCGCACCTGTCGCCGATTGCTTCGTGCATTAACTTGGCTGCAACAGTGCTGTCGACGCCTCCGCTGACTGCGCCGATCACACGTCCTTTCGGGCCACATATCTCTCGGATGCGAACGATTTCCTTGCCAATAAATCCCTCCTGCAATCACTGTGAACATGACAATAAACGTAGCACCGTGATTACTTCACCATTGTCCAGTTTGGTCGGCATTGGCATATATTCAACACAAATCGACCAATGAGCTGCCTTCCCTGCGGTGAATGTGTCACCTCTGGATGGAACTGAATGCCATAAATCGACTTGGAGTTATGTGCGATGGCGGCATAGGGAGCGGTGTTCGTCCGTCAGATGACATGGAAGTCAGCACCTCAGGCAACACTTTTCGGTGCCTATAAAGGGTCTTTGAGACCCGGTTATTATGTTGTGGGAAACCTATCTGCGAGACCCACCTACCCTCCGATCTAAAAATAGCTTACATGTAATTTTGCCTCCTGCCCTTCCTGCGTACCTACGGCGCCTCCCGCACTTTGTTTTGTAGGCTCTGGCAGTTCATTTGTAGGCTCGCGTGGTATGGATAATAGTCTGGTAGGATCGTCTAGTAGGCTCTGGAGGTATCCTTGGTATGTGTCCATTTATGTATCGCATACAAATTAATGTACTCAGTACAAGTTTTTCTGTAGGCATCGTACGCATGCAGATCTTCTCTCCATTGTAGGCTTTTTACCTTTAGTCATTCAATTTCCTTCTTGACGTTATCACCATCAACACCACATGCAGTATCGTCCTTGGCATCTTCCTTTACTTCTTGACCATACGAGTACTCTCCGCATGTCGTTTCCCCGGTCTCGTTATCTACCGGTACTTAATCTTGCTCGTTTCGTATCACACCTCAGTATTGTTCCAAGTGACTTACTGAGGTGTGCAGACTCTATCTTGCTCGTATCTCACACATACTGATTAGTACACTAGCGCGTCTCCCCGCTAGGTACATAACATGAATATAGTATTGTTCCAAGTGACTTACTGAGCGCGTCTCCCCGCTAGTTCGGCTACTTCGTATAGGTTATGAGCCCTGAGCTCGTCTAGAGCTCAGACCCACACGAAGACGAACAAACTCGCGGAACTTCACTCAGGTTCATCTAACGGTTGAACCACCACGAACCCTCACGACCAAATCGACTCGTTTATCCTCCAGTATGGGTAAATACGATCATATCGTCGAATTGACGGGCGCCGACATCTACCCCAGCTGGCGTAGGGCTGTCGAACTAGCTCTAGCTGGAGAAGGCCTCTGGAACCATTGTAGCAACGGCACTGACCCCAAAGACGTTGCCGAATTCGCCAGCACCATGCCCACAGCAGCCACACCTGCACAACCCACTGATGCAGAACTCACCGCCATGAAAAATTGGATAAAAGAGGACGCCCAAGCCAAGGCTATCATCGGCAGACGCCTCTCCATCATCGTTCAGAACATGCTTGGCGAAAAGCTAACGGCTCGTCAGCAGTGGGACGCTCTCTCCAAACGCTTTGGTCGACTCGACGTAACATCTCAATTCGAACTTCGCGATCAATTGTTCTCTGAACGACTTAAGGATGCTGAAGACGCCTCGCGTTACATCAGTGTCTTTGAGAATGGTCGACGCAGATTTGCTGAGATGGGAATTGCATTCACTGACTCCGAAGCAGTTTGGATGCTACTACACGGACTACCAGAAACCCCACAATGGGTCGTATTCCGCAGCCTCACGCTCGGGCTCTACAAACTCCCCACGTCCACTTCCACTACGTCTACAACCACAGTTCCTCCTCCAGTCGCATTCGAAGATGTTGCAGCGGCATTCTCAGAAGAGGCCAACCGACAACGCGGTCAGCAAAAACTTGCTCGGCCTGGATCAGAATACGCAAACGCCGTCGCCTCCCAGTCGACAGAACGAAAGGTGAACCCCGCGAATGGGATACGGATTCACAAGCACAACCCCCAAGGGGGTGAGTTGTGACAATCCTGCCTGCAACGGGCTCCCTCGATCCCTCACGCACGATCGAGAGCACTGCATGCAACCGGGAGGAGGTATGGAGGGCAAAGCTCCATGGGGGCAACCACGAGGTGATCGAGGAGGTAGAAGGAAGGACACGTCCGCAGTTGCAACGGAAACCAAGCCGGTCGCCAATGCCAACACCTCTGCGCCTCCCTCAGTTCCACCCGAGACGTCGGCTCTTTCGCTTGCACCCACACACAGCCGTGATTGGTCTTGTGCTCTCATCGAGGACCTTGACCCTAACTGCATTCCTTCAAACGACGATCTGGCTTGCATAGCGAATCAAACGCTGTCCACGATTCTCGACTCAGGAACGACCTCCACCCTCATCACACGCAGGGAGCATTTCTGGACCTTCAATGCCAACACGAATGTCACCGTTAAAACGGCTAACCACGGCACATTGCCGACATCGGGCAGAGGCGATTGTGTGGCCGACCTTATTGTTGGAGGTCGCACCCAGCGTATCCGGTTGAAAGACTGCCTGCATGCACCGGGCGCACTAATCAATCTGATGTCAGTAGGCCGGATGCTGAGTAAAGGCTGGGAGTGCAACTTTAAACCCTCCCCACCTCGCTGCCAGCTCATCTTTCGCCACACCGTGCTTGGCGATGTTCCTTTACAAGGAAACCTCGTCTTCCTCGATCTTCGGTTCATTCCACCGCAGGAGCCTTCACCCCATCTCGAAATGACGGCATTCGCTAAGGTACCCTTATCTTGGGATCTCTGGCACGCAAGGTTAGGTCATCCGGGCGGGAATGCAGTTAAACGACTTCCCCATTTCGCAACAGGCACCAAAGTCGATACAACACACCCGCTTCGCACGTGTGAACCTTGTATTATGGCAAAACACCCACGCAAGCCTTATCCTCCATCCAGCACGCCTCGCGCAGCCCACCTCCTTGACCTCATCCACTCAGACCTTTGCGGTCCTTTTCCTGTCAGCACCCCACACGGCAAGCTATACTTCATCATTTTCGTCGACGACCACAGCAACCTACTTGGTCTTCAGCTGCTCGCAACGAAGGATCAGGCACTGGAAGCCTGGGAGATGACGAAGAGACGCTGGGAAAACAAGTCAGGTCGCACAGTAAAAGTCTTTCGCTCTGACAATGGGGGTGAATTCCTCAATGCAGCGTTCACTCAGGCTCTCGCCTCTGCAGGGATCGAGCGTCAGCTCTCTGCTCCATACGCTCATCAGCAAAACGGAAAGGCAGAGCGGGCACTTCGCACTATTGAGGGACGGATGTTCGCCCTACTAGAAACCGCCAATCTCCCACCAACTCTATGGGGTGAAGCGGCGCTCACCATCTGTTATCTCTGGAACAGAACAGAATCCTCCACCTTGCCTCCAGGTGTCACGCCTTACGAAATCCTTAACGGACGCAAGCCTGATCTTTCTCACCTTCGTGTCTGGGGCGCTCGTTGCTTTGCACGTGTCCCAACCGAACTGCAGGTGAAGTTAGGTCCCCATTCTCGCAGTGCCTACTTCATGGGCTACCCTGACGGCACCAAAGCCTATCGTCTTCGTGACAAGGACACTGGCACTTTCTTTAACGCACGCGACGTCCTTTTTGACGAGAATTTCTCGTCCGTCTCGCATGCTAACGCAGGTTCCGACAGCGACGACGATGAACTTCCCCAAGCCTCCCTGTTACCATCTGCAATCATCCCCATCCAAACTACCGCGTCTCTCCCCACGGCACCAACCATTCAACCTCCCCTGCGCAACGACGTTCCACACGGTCTTAAGATACCCACCAAGGCGGGTCAACTGTACTCTGAGGAACTTGCCGCCTCCAAAGCCCGTCTGTTGTCACTGCGTGAGGCACGGGCGGGTCGTACCTTGGGTGAGGGGGTGCCGGATGGCTCACGCGAGGGGGTGCCCGACGTTACAGAAGTTGCAGAAGACCCATCGAGGACGTTGAACCCAACTTGGACGTCACCGAGCTCATGGCTAACGTGGTCATTGAAGAACAGGCCCACGTCGCGATCAGAAGCAATCAGAAACGGAACCCACATAATCCTGACTACGATCTAAGCATTCCCCCAGCCACTTACGAGGAAGCCATGAAACGGCCAGATCATGCTCGCTGGCTCGCCGCGATGAAGGCCGAACTTCAAACGATGAAAGACATGAATGTCTACGAGTTGACGACACTTCCAGCAGGGCGCAAAGCTATAGGGAATAGATGGGTATTAGAATTCAAGGAGGATAATAAGGGGGGCCAGTTCAGAAGGCGCGTCTAGTGGCGCAAGGGTTTTCACAGGTTCCAGGAGTCGACTACGGCGCAACGTTCGCTCCAGTCATCAAGACCGCTTCAGTCAGATTCATCGCGGCACTGGCATGTCGCAACAACTGGGAGCTGGACACGTTCGACGCTCGACGAGCGTTTCTATGGGGCGTATTGAAGGAAGAGATTTTACATGAGGCAGCCAAAAGGGTTTGAAGAAGGTGACTGGGCGATGCTCGTCTGGAAGATGCTGAGGACCATTTACGGCCTCAAGCAATCGGCCATGGAATGGTACGAACAGGTACGCGCTGTCATGACAGAACTCGGGTTCACGCGATGCGCTGTCGACTACGCCGTCTTCATATACGACAAGAACACCACTGGCCAACGAATCTATTGCGTCGTCGGATGGCACGTCGACGACGGCATGGGCACCTCTAACTCTAAATCCTTCCTCCTCCACGTCAAAGGTCGCATAGCCCAACGATTCGGCATCAAAGACCTTGGTGCCATTCAGCGTTTCCTCGGAATACAATTCGAACGCAATCGCACAACACGCCAACTCTGGATGCATCAAGGGGAGTATATTAGCTACCTACTGAACGAGTACGATCTACTCGACTGCAACCCCGTTCAACTTCCTCTAGACGCCCACCATCCTTTCGGCCGTGACTCAGACACCTACGACGACATCCCTAATCTCCCTACGCGCTACCGCAAGATCGTGGGCGAGCTCCTGTACCTTGCAGTATGCACCAGAGCGGATATCGCGTTTGCAGTTAACTCCTTGGCCCAGCACAACGCTCAACCCGCCCCACGTTACTACGCAGCAGCTAAACGCCTCCTGCGTTACCTAAGCGGAACCCTCAACCTTCGTGCGCATTTCGGAGGGGAAAGAGCAGACGAAGGATTGCACGCATTTTGCGATGCAGACTGGGCAAGTTGCGCGGAGGATAGACTCTCCATATCTGGGTATGCCTGGTTCTTCGCAGGAGGATTAATCGCACACGTATCCAAGAAGCAAACCACTCACGCTCTCTCCTCCACGGAAGCTGAGTATATGGCGGTCACTCATGTCTTGCAGGAGGGCCTCTGGCTCAAGTCGTTCATCACCGAGCTCCACATCCCACTACTCTTCCCCATCGCCATCTACATGGACAACACGGGTGCGATTTCATTGTCCAAGGAAGCCAAGAACCATATACGATCCAAGCACATCGACATTCGCTACCATTTCATTCGCGAATGGATCGAAAAAGGAGTTTTCCTCCCGTATTGGCTTCCGTCTCACAAGAACATCGCTGACATCCTAACAAAAGCACTCGCACGCCCTCTACTTGCAAAGCATGTCGCAGGCCTTCAGTTGGTGTTTCGGTGAGGGGTGTGTAGGCTTTTTACCTTTAGTCATTCAATTTCCTTCTTGACGTTATCACCATCAACACCACATGCAGTATCGTCCTTGGCATCTTCCTTTACTTCTTGACCATACGAGTACTCTCCGCATGTCGTTTCCCCCGGTCTCGTTATCTACCGGTACTTAATCTTGCTCGTTTCGTATCACACCTCAGTATTGTTCCAAGTGACTTACTGAGGTGTGCAGACTCTATCTTGCTCGTATCTCACACATACTGATTAGTACACTAGCGCGTCTCCCCGCTAGGTACATAACATGAATATAGTATTGTTCCAAGTGACTTACTGAGCGCGTCTCCCCGCTAGTTCGGCTACTTCGTATATCCATGACTCTAACTAACTCCCGGAACACTCGTAAAGCTCAACTCGTATGCTCTGGCCTCGGGCAACACTTTGTAAGTCCGAGGAAAGCCAGAGACAAGAGGAAAACGCAAACACTCGTGGCATTGCCTGGCGCGGAACTCAAGCGTCGTCATCTACTTGCTCAAATGCAACGCCTCATGGATCCTACATCATCCCAAACATTGTGTTCTCCTCGTACCACACTGGGTGGTCCCTCTGGTGAAGCAGACAACATGAACACGCACAATTTTGATTTCACAGGCGCTGAAGACCAAATGTCGGAGGAAGTCTCTTCTGATAGGCTCACAGACATAGAGACAAGTCCACGCAAGCGGCGCATTCTCCCCGATAAATCGACAGATACATTATACGCCAACTGGCAGAAGCTTATACCCACCCTCGTTGACCCGCAATTGAGTTATTATGCTCGAACTCTTGGGCAAGCCTTGGAGAAAACTCACGATGTGATCTCAGCATGCGGGACTCACACATGCGCTCATAAAAGGACGAATATGTTGTGTTTATTCTTCGATAGCAAGTACTTACATTTTTTCCTATTGCCTAATCTAACGAGTGCAATGTCAACAGGATTTGTATCAATCGACGTACTGAGCTGCGAATGCTCCAGCCTTGCGCAGGTCCTCCTTCATCATGGGTTATTCCCTACTTCACCTTCACAACCTCGTATGGCAGTCTCAGTGGATCTACTGTCGTTTTATCGAGCACTCTTTGAGCGTTCTTGTGATGCAATCAACGCTCTGGCATCCGCGCTCAAAACCCACTATTCACGCCGAGGGTTTCAAGTCACTGACGCACGGGTAAGATCTATTTGTCTTGTATTAATGTTACTAAACTATTTCAGGGTGAACTTGTGCAGGAACCCTTTCGTCGCGGTCTGGGCCATGCCGTACAGTGGTACGATGTCCTACAGGTCGAAATCGAACGCCAAGTCGACACAGTTCTCCAACAAAGTCGAGACCGTGTGGCCAACCTCCAACCACCCCAACCACACCACCTCAAAGTTCAGATTCAATTGTCTTACACCGTGGGCGATGTGCACCACTCCTTGCACAGCGCTGTCCGGCATGTTTTGGCGGCACACTATTTCGGCCGACCCATTGAACAAGGTGGGAGACATACATGTCGCTACGGATGGTAATTTCCATCATCGTCACCGGCGTTCTGCGGGTGACTGTCCTCGTTTCTATGAGCCAACTTACTTCCTTTCCAAGCAATTTGTTGATGCAGTCGGGCGCCGAATCAATGCACAACGTAAGCGACCAGCAAAGGCACACGCGCCCCTTGTCCCTGATGAAAGCTATCGACCTATGTGAGAATGCATACGAAAGCTGCCGACGGAAGAAACAAAAGGCCGCTATGGACAGCTTTGACGACACAGGCATAATGGCGCTTATTTGCCGTCATGATATTCCTCTTTTTTTTGCTAACATCGATACCCCTGGCGAGCACAGAAGTACTCTGTTGCGCTGATTGAACACTTGTTCACATTGCTCCCTCTCAAGCCACGGTCGTGACTCTCTACGACGTCGGCTGTGTTCTTGCACGGTCCCTTTCAAAGGTACGTACATGATCTTAATTACATTCACTTGCTGATTATACCCAGTTCGAGATTCTCCCTCAGGATGTGTTATTGCGCCTGCGCTTCGCAACTACAGCCATGCACGCGTATGGCCATGAATGGGCCTGTCAACTGGTGCACAATCCACGGATGTGCATTGGCATGGGGTTATCTGACGGCGAGGGACTGAGCGGTTGTGGTCGCGATTCATTCGCCTGATAGGTGTCGAAAGATCATCATCGGTACGTTACATGATATTGTACGCTAACATATATGTACTAATACTTTAATTCACTTAGCGTCAGCGCCGTATTTGGTTAATTGACCGCCAAGCGACTGCGATAGGATCTGAGATGAAAGATGACCTCGGTGACTGGATTAAACGCCGTTTGAAACGGGGCATCAAGGACCAGGGTTCTGTGGCACTCGATGCTATCAACCGTTGTGAAACATCTGTGGAGGACCTACAGGCTCAGTGGGCTGACCAACGACAATCACAACTCTCAATTCGCGCTCGTGAGTAACCATACAATGTGCGCACAACGAGTAGTTCTGCTAAAGATGTCTTCAGATGCTCCTGCTCGCCTCCGAAAAGAACTTGACACTGTTCTGGCTCTACAATCGATTTGGATGCCTCTGATCGAGCCTTGCAGGCTACAAGGACTACGCTAGAGAAGGACGCAGCATCCGGTGATACCCTCGATGTCCTCGAGAGCCTACAGAGGGGCCATGATCGTCTCATGGCCAAAGTCGAAGCACTGTATTCTTCTCTAAATGTACACGACAGATTTCCCGAGCTCGATGGAGTCAATCTGGACTTCGTCCGTGTACTTCTTA